>SBIQ01000126.1:0-25204 GCA_014805555.1 Astathelohania contejeani | reverse complement strand
TATTTTTCTCAAACCTCTCTATCGCGTTTTCGATTCTACAATTTTTTTGTATGTTATTTTAAATGCTTTGCTCATACTCTCGTAATTAGTCTTTAATTTTTCCTCTAATATATTGTATTTTATATATACTTGATAGTTTGTGCAATGCTTAACTATTTTAATCACTTTTTATAAAAATCTGTCAATATCACATTCATATAAGGTTTTAACTTTATGAGAAAATTTAACGCATTAGCTGAAATATTGATAATTTTTTTATTTTTTCGTTCAACTATCTAGTAATTATCTTGGCTCGTTATACCAACTTCGACTAAAATTATTGCATATAAGTTAATATTGTGAAATTATCGGTCAATCATGTTTGACCAGAATATCAGTTTTTATAGTAATCTCGACACACATTTTAACTCTTTATTTAGACAATCTCTTGAACGGAATGCGAAGGCAAAATTATAACGAGTATTAAGAAATGAATATATTCAAATTATTCATGCAAATATCAGCAACGCCTCGAGTGTATTTATCGAGAAATGATATCATTATATAACATAATAAATCGTTTACAATTAACTTTTTTAAAAACAACTAATCTATCACAATAAAAATTAGCTGATGCAGAAAATTATATTTTATGTATTGAATTTTTTTTATCCCAACATATTCTGATCACAAATTAAACAAGGTCAAAAATAAAGTTGATATTTATATGTATCAAGCAATAGGCGATATGCGATGTTTTTATATGAAATTTAGATGCATATATATAAAATATAAGAATATAAATATAAATTAACATTTTATACTATGTATGTTTATTTTTTAAAATTTATAATATTTGTTCAAATACATCAAACTTTTCTATGATATCTCGATTAATCGAACAAAATAAATTGGAATATATATTAAAAATATATTTTATAGTGAAAACCTTATCATGTATTAAACAAAAGTGTGATATATAGAACATGATGATAATTTTTTATACGATAAATAAATGATAGATTCGATAAGTTGTAACAAATGTTATGTATGCTTGGAAGTTAATAATTTATTATATAATTCTTAATATCATTTAATGAAAGGGTGTATAAAAAAATCACGCTCTAAATGCAAAAACGCAGATTCCTTAAAAACAGAGCACGTGGCGGAAAGGTCTGAGATTGTGATGGCAGTAGCGTGAATATTTCTCTCTAATCAAGTCTAACCATCTTTTAGCATAATCGTTTTACGATCTATTTTCGACAGTGTAGATTTTGCACTTAAGGAGCGGCCTAGAGACCTCTCGAAAGCAGTACGGACTCGGTTAAGTAGAATGCCTCGTGGTGGGTGGAAGAAGGCTCGTGATTTCTTCTGTGAAAAATTCTCCTGTGAGGTTAGTGAGGAGGAGTTTAAAAGACAGGCTCATACAATTAAAATAGACCCTCTAGAAAGCGACTACTCACAAACCAAAAAAAAGATCAAATCATTAAATTCTTTATCACCTACTTCTGCAATTGAAGCTGCAAGTGTACATCATGAATCAAAAACTTTATTCCATAAGCGAATAAAAATTAACGCGAGCATAACTGAATTCCAAAGGACATGGAAGGTGCCAAAAAAATTTCATAAAGAACTACTCTTTTCCCTAAATAAAATCGCAGGAGAATACATGGTTACCAACCTACCCAAAACTATGTGCGAAGTTGCCAGGATTCTCCAAACAGTACAGTGGTGCTACCATAAAACTTCACTTAAGCCTAAGCTTCTATCAAATCCGAAGCAGAGCATTGAAAATAAAATCTCTGCTTTCAATAACTTAATTGAGTTATTAAAAAAGGCAAAGTATATAAGCAAGGTATCCGGCATCAAAATTAAAGCAGCCAAACAAGTCATGAAAAGGTTAAACCCTACTTTGAAAAAACCGCATGATGCAATAGAGGCAATAATTTCATTAAAAGAATCGGCTCGTATTTACGAGAAGAAGATTGAAATGCATACTAAACGCAAAGAGCGTTGACGTGAAAATCAATGCTTCGAATTGTATAGGAGTAAATTCTACCGGAAGCTGTCTGGTGTAGATGAACCAGAGTACCAGGTTGATATTGGTGAGATAAAGGAGTATTGGTCTAAAATGTAGAAAACCACAAATAGGACTAGTAGTAGATACGATGAGTATCTGGTAGAATATCTCCCGGACTCTACTGAATTAACCACTTTTCTTAATCTCAAAGAATTTGAAGATATTATAAAGTGCCTGCATAATTGGAAAGCAGCTGGCATCGATGGTATCTTTGATTTTTTCATAAAGCATATATCTTCAGTGCATAAGCACCTTTATAATATAATAAAAGATATATGCCTAGAGGGAAGGGCGCAAGCCGACTGGTTTTATCAGGGCATAACATACCTTATACTAAAAGGCAGTCCGAGTAAAAACTCAGACTTCAGGCCTATAACCTGTATGTCTAACCTTTACAAGCTCACAACCAAATGTGTAACTCAAGTTATGCAGCTGGAGGTAGAGCGTCGAGGTTTGCTAGCTGATAACCAGTTGGGCACTGTAAGGAGAATCCAAGGTGCAAAAGAGCAGGCCATGCTCAATCTATCTCTAAACAAAGAGCACGGACACTTGTTGAAGTCAAAGTGGATCGACATTAAGAAAGCTTTTGATTCCATCGACCACAAGTACTTGGTAGAGTGTATATCAAAATTAGGTTTTCTTAAATGGATAACGTGCTTTGTTAAAGAGATAACATCTAAGTGGAGTTTAGATGTAAGAGCTGAACCAGAGAGGATAGTCAATAAAAGGGTGAAAAAAGGGATACTTTAAGGTGATAGCTTATCCCTCTTCCCTTCGTCGTGTGTATCGATCATTTGAGCCGAAGGCTTAATGAAAGATACCCAAAGATTTCAACACATGCGCAAAAAATTTCGCATGCTACTATCACCTATTATTTATTGCTGATCTCAAATTTTTTGTAACTAACAGCATGGTAATGCGCAATATGGTGAAAAAAACTGAATCTTAAGGTCATGAAGCTGGAGATTAACCGAGAGAAGTCGGCCACGAATGACTTTCAGTGCAAAAGCACTGCTACTCTCCTTGATGGTACTAGTGTATATGTCCCATTTTTTATTTAAAGGGTTAGTGTTGTGTTATTCTCTGTCTTTTTTTTCGATGGCCTGCGGTTTACATCCAGTGACACTCGATTCTCCAAATCTTATCATAGCATCTTCTACTCGATCTCATACGTATATGTCATCCTCGATACTTCTTCTCTACTCAAGTGATATAATTTCGAGTGTTTTCATCAGTACCGTCGATTGGATGCATGTTTCTATCGTAGGGGTTGTATTTAATTCCTTAAAATAATTTCTGTGATACTTGGTTACCACGCCGTCCCATGTCAGTCATAACATAAAGCATTATTTTAGTTTTTGCTTTGTATAGCAAGCCTAATTCATTCGCCAAAAGGTCGTATTTCTTCTTCTTCTCCGTTTCAATAATTTGGAAATTATCTTGACCCGGTGTATATGAATACTTAAATATAATTGAGGACCATAGTAGCGATATTATGTAATAATATTCGAGAAGATAAGATGTGAGATACTGGCAAAGTTAAATAAGTGTGTGATTTTAATTTCAATCAAAAAATTTATATAAAGCAATAAACGATCATGCCATTTCTACTGTCAATTATCACATTGGACTACAACACCTCGAACCTCTTGACTTCTTAAGGTTTGATCGTAAAATACGCACAGCTCTCATTAAACATAAGGTACACATAAAGCTCGGGTGTAAAGATAGGTTATATTTTCCCCGAACAGAAATGGGAAAAGGTCTCCATTCTGTGGAGATGATAAGTGAATATATGCTTCTTCAATTACTAGATACACTAAAAAAATATAAAAATATTTTATCAAGACGAGCTGCGATCTTGAAAGTTGAAGAGATAAACAAGACTAACATCTCTCTTATATACTAATACCTCAGGTCAAAGTACTCATTGACAGATGTTTCTGCCAAGAGTCTTTCGAATGATCAGAGTAAGCTCTTTTATGACGAAATCAATAAGAAAAAATTTCATGAAAAGTTAAATAGCGCCCGCTCAAATGACCTTGTTAGTTTGTAAGACTTTTCTACATGAATGAAATATGGGAATATCGATCCTAGTGCTAAAAATTTATTTCTATATTCAAAATACGAACGTTTTTTGGGGAGACGATGCTTTACAATGTCAGCATTGAAGTAAAGCCAAAAAGTCGATCGACCATTCGATAACATGTTGTGATTATATATTTGATCATAACTATATATACGCGAAGGCATAATGAAGTAGTTAGGTCTATTCACCTTCTACTTGCAAATAATTATGGCTTTAAAAAATCAAAAAAAAAAACTACGATTTCATTCAGTCCAGAAGGTCATGGAAAATGAAAGAGTTAAAATTCGAGTCGATACAAGAATAAGGACTGATATTCTAATAAAAAATAATAAACCAGATATATTTAGTTATGATAAGAAAGAGAATGAAATAATATTGTTGAAGTCGGTATAACGAGCCAAGATGATATCCAAATTGCTGAAATAGAGAAGAAGAGGAAACACGGCCTTTTGTCGAATTAATCAGGATCGCATTACAAAGCAAAGACTAAAATAATAACTTATGAAATGACATAAGACAAAGTGGTAATAAAGTATCATAGAAATTATTAAAAAAAAATAAATATAAACTTTACAATAAAGGCATGCATTCAATTGAAGGTATTAAAAAATACGTTTAAAGTATATCACTTGAGTACAAAAGAAGCATTGAGGATAAAATAGACGTAAGAGATCGAGTAGAAGATGCTGTGAAAAGTTTCGGTGAAGTAAGTGCCACTGGATGCCGATGTCAACCACAGGCCATCGAAAAGAAAAACAAAAATAACATAGCATAAACCCTTAAATAAAAAGATTTAAGTTTGCATTAATATACATTTTATGAGCTATTATCTTGTATTTCTATATTCAATATTGGCTACCTGTATTTGGCTATTTAATATCTCATTAGTTATTATCCAAAAACATTAGTATTTTTTTAACAAAAATTTTTATAATATATTATTGCATCAATTAATTATTTTTACTTTACTAAACAATACACACAAATTTTCACTTTAAATATCGTATCATCTGTTTCTTCCTCTTTAGATAAATCAATGAACGATTTGATTTACCATGTATCTTTTAAATAGATTCAGCCGTGTGCTAAAATTTATAAAATTATAAACCATGCTTATCGATCTGATCATGCATTTGCTCATTATGAAATCATTTTGAAAATAAATTATCTTATTACATTTATAATTTCACACAAAAGCATAAAAACATTGTTATTATTGAAATTTTATTTATTTTGAGTACAGATATTATGCCGAAATTACAGCGAATGCTACATCTTTTGTAAAATGAATGGTAGTATTATTAATTATGTATTAATTTTATGTAAAACCTTTTCAAATGTTTAATTGATCATTTTTTTCTAATATTCAAAAAAAAAAATTTATATATGAAAACTGATATAAACAGCAATATAATAGTTAAAAAGTTTTTTTAAAAAAAAGCGTACATAATTTGTATATTTTGTCGTATAATAAAAAACTTATCATAACCCATCTTTAATACATATTGATCCATAATGTATAATATTTTTTAATAAATAACAATATGAATTTAATGATTTGAGTAACTAATATCAACTTATGAACAATTCATGAAACAATTAATTTGTGTATAATATATCAAATATTCATATAAAAATAAAGTACTTTATGCTATTCAGTCAATTAAAATAGTGTATATCAATTAAATTAAACCCAGAAAAATAATATACAAATAATTATAATAATCATATCGGATATTTAAATGTATAAAGAATATGTACTAAACAGATAAATTATTTAAGTTTACTAATAAATTATTGTTTTATAACAAATTTATTTTACTAAATATATAGTAAAAAATCTATAATACATTGTAATCAATACAAACAATATTAACATATATTGTATAAGTATTTATTATACATCTAAAGTAGTAAAAACGTATAAATCTGTAGAATTGTTTAAATTAAATGATTAAAAGCAATTCTTATCTGTGATAATATGTAAAACTATTGTTAATTTTAACATAAATTATTCGAATATTTTTTACATAATTCGAATGTTTGAAACTTTTTTAAGGTTGAATCTTATAAAAACATTTTATTATGTTAATTAATTACCTTTTATAAAAATTATCTCAATTATTATATTACATAGTTTTAACTATATTAGTTTTTAGACAATTAAATGGTATATATTATTTATCTATACATTTTATAATAGTTATTATTATTAAACTCTAGGAATATCCTCTATATAATATATTGCATATTACTAATTAACCATTAAACGTATTGTAAATTTTGCAGTAATACTATCTAAATACATTTTCTGTAAATATTTTAGTATTTCATTTATCAAGCAACTTTTTTAGTAGATACAAATATAATCATTTAGGTAACGATATAAGCATAAAAAATTGTTTTAGAACTTAGCAAAATATATAATTTAAATGTTTTTACTTACTTTATATTATCGCGTATATGGGATTTTATTTATTGATATGTTTTAAATAAATAGTTTTTAATTTTACTTGTATACAATTTTCAGTATTATCGGAATTTTTATATATTCAAAGAATATAAACGAATTCTTTATATAATTTATTATTAAATACTAAATAAATTTATCAAAATAATTTAAGAACAGTATTACATGTAATAATATATAATAATAATAATCGAAATAAAATGTAATTATAAAAGTATATTTGTTTCGGCAGTTTAGTATAAATAAAACCATACGAATAACAAATATGAAACACATTATTTTATATAAAAAGTATTTATTAACTAAACCTTATAAAATTTGAATTTGTATCTCATAAAAATAATGAAGTTCATTGAGTCAATAATATTTTACATGAACTGCTATTATTTACTTTAAAGCTACTTTCTTAATTTAAAATCATATTAAAAACCAAAATAAAAATCAATATACAAACTAATATCTTTATTAATGTTCAGATGTTACGATTTACATTTGTAAATACACATTTATAAAACGCGGTATATAGATGATGTTGTGTAAGGTTCATATTATGACTAGTATATAATAAATTTATTGCGTTTATACTAAATCCCGATAGTAACATGCAAATAATTCAAAACAAACATTATACTTTTTACTTGTAAATTCTAACATTTTAAATACTTGTAAGTGATCAAAATTTATATATAAAAAAAATATTAACTTGACATATAAAATATTATATCTATGACTTTATATGAAAAATGCGCATCTTATCTTATCTCATTTCATTAAATTATTAATTTTTAATAAATTTGCAATTTTCGATGAATATAAAATATTTATTTACGTCTAATTTATTTTACTCGTCGAAAAGTTAAAATCTAAAAAATTATATATTTTATTATAATATTAATTTAACTATTTTTTATGCTTATAATTAGTTGAAGTTTAATTTGAATATATTTAACTCGCATAGATCATTTTGTAAATATTTTTTATTTAAATATCTATAAAAAATTTAATAATCAGTGTGTAATTATCTTAATAATATTATTATCAGATATTACATTTAAAAAAAAAGATGTTGTATAAAACTGAACGTTATTTATCATCAAAGCAAAAAGTATATTCAAAGTCAATTTCTTCAAAATATATCATTCAAGTCGCTGCCATATTATGATAGATGTTATAATACAAAAATATAAAATTTATATCAAATTTATATAAATTTTTTGATTTTTACATAGATATGTAAACATTTATTTATTCAAATTATTATAGTTTTTTTTTGTACTGTTACAAACAACTTCATTAAAAAAGTGTCAAAATAAACTAACAAAATTTAAATTATTTTGGTTTAATACTTAAAAAGTCTATGAATAATAGCAGGTTTAATAAATTTATATTAATAAATTAATTATGAAAACAGAATCAACCAATAAATTTATGAGATATAAGTTTATAATAAATAACTAATTTAAAATATTTTTAATGTTTTATTTTTAGTTAATAGTTCTATAAAATGAAATAAATTAGTAAAAACATTAATTATTTTAAATTTTTGTTTCAATTAAATACAAAATTAACAGTATTATGCTAATTCACTATTTATTACAGTTTGGCAATTTATCTATATTCAATTCATTATTACTATTTATAGTAATTGCTATATTTATATTTATTACTTTTTAATTTTTTAACAAAATTTTGAACCATATTTAAATTAGCTCCACATAAAGAATATTACATAATAAAATGTTAAAGTTAGTATTTTCCTTAATATTATATTAAACTTTTATAAATCACTACAAGTTATAATTTAATGTAGAAATTAACAAACCAGTTAATTTAATAAACATAAATTTGTACCAATAAAAATAAACTATTATACTTTATAGACTGTTTGATTAAAAGATCGTATTAAAAATTATTTTTAAAATTAAATATAAATTCTAAACAAATATTATGTAAATAAATAATGAAAATTGATATTTAAGTGGCTAGTAACACTTTTTAATTATTAAGATAAAAAAGTTCAAAAACATACCTCTTTTTAGTCTTAATACAACTATTTATTATACTTTAACAAAACAATAGACAAAACTTTAAAAATTCTACCTAAAATCAAATATTTTAACATATTACAGTTTTATTTTAATAATTTTGAGTTATTTTTGAACCCATTAATTTCAAATCTCGTAAATATATTAAACTTATTCATAGTGTGAAAATATTTATACCTACGAAACAACGTTAAATTAAAATAAAAATTCACTAGACGTTAGGTATCGGAAACTATTAGATATGTATATAATCGTAATTTAAGCCTAAAACATTTGATCTGTGCGTGTGTACTGTAAATGGCCATCTTACCAAATTTATTCAATACAATTAAACTGTGAAAGTTTCAAAAAATAGTTAAAAAGCTATTAAATTACACAGATATATGGCATTCGATTAATTATCCATCACCAAATTGACAACTCACGAAAATATTCTAGCTCTATCAAGATTAAGGAGGACATCTGTACGAACAAAATAATATGAAAATATACAAACAGAATCAGCGCCTTAGTAGGCTATGCAACACGTAGATGTTCCGCATATATTATATCTGCAGTAAGGGTGCTTCAGTTAAGTCGACTGTATGCTCATATGAACACTTACGAGAGACACTACGATAATGAAAGTGCTCTAGTTTGATATCGAAAATATTTAGCTACGAATACCTGCTTTGCTTGCAAGGTCGAATCAGCTTTAATAAATAGTATAAGTAACATCGGCATGAGTATTTAAGGAAACGAGCATTTAAATTAAATAAGTGCTGCAAATGGTCATAATCGCACAGAAAATTACAATTATAAAGTGAGTCGCTAGTCGCTAATTTATTTAAAAAATTATAAATGTAAATGGTTTTGTCTAAGTAAATCGGCGTCAAAATGTTTTTAAATTTCTGAAATAAATATGTAAAAGTTATTGCATTACATATTTGATATATGATAATTTATACAAGTAAAAATATTACATCATCACGATTTATATAAGTATATTGATTATTTACTTTTATTCATTTTTATAAATAAGTATTTTAAATCTACTTAATACTAAATCAATTGTAAATATTTTTAGTAATTAAATCTAAAAGTATCTAACATAATAAACACCGGCATAAAACTTATTAATATAAAACATGAGGCTTCTATATTATATTATAATATAAACATAAACATAAACTATAAGTATAAGTATAAATTTAAACGATTTTTATATATTTTTTATGCAAGAGTGTATAAAAAATTAGATACTGAATAGAAAAACAAAAAAATACTTAAAAACAATGCACATAGTGGATGGGTATAAGATTGCGATAGTAATCATTAACATAGTTAACTAATTAAGTCTAAAAATCTTTTTACAAAATAGTTTTACGATCTATTTTCTTCAGTATAGATTCAGCACTCAAGGAGTGCCTATACACATCTCAGAAGCAGTACCGACTTTATAGGTAGAATGCCTTGTGGTAGTTTGAGAAAGCGCTTTATTTCTTCAGTGAAAAATTTTCACGTGAGCTTTGTAAGGATGAATTCAATATACGGGCTCCACAATTAAAAAGATAAAATTATAAATTTTTATTACTTACTTATAATGTAAAGCCGCATGTGTACACCAAGAATTAAAACTATTATTCTATGACCAAATAAAAATAAATATAAGCATTACTGAATTGCAAAAAAAACAAGTAAGGTATTAAAAAAAATGTTGATAAAATTTTACATTTTTCTTTAAATCAAATCGCAGGAGAGTACATAGTTACCAGCCCACACAAAACCATGTGTGAAGTTGTTGAGATTCAGCAAATGATGCTAGCAGATCATCGAAATCTTCGTTCTCTATAACTCAATTGAGTTATTAAAAAGGCATAGAATAAAAGCAAGCTATTTGGCATCAAAATAAAGCAACCAATCAAATCTTATCTAATAAAAACTGCATGATGTAATAAAGGCAATAATCATATTAAAAGAATCTGATCGTATATACGAGAATAAGCTTAAAATTCACATATAAACGCAAAGAGTGTAGACGTGAAAATTAATGCTTCTAATCATATAAGACTAAATTCTACCGGAAGTTGTCTGGTGTGGTTTAATTAGAGCACGGGTGGATATCAGTGATATAAAGTAGTATTAGTCTAAAATGTGAGAAACCACAAATAAAATCGGTAATATATTCAAAGAATATCTGATAGAATATTTTCCCAGATTTTACTAAGTTCAATAACTTCCCTACTCTTAAAGAATTTGAAAATATAATAAAATGCTTGTCGAATTGGAAGGCAGGTGGCATTGATGGTTTCTTCATTTTTTTATAAATAATATATATCAGTGCATAAGCACATGCATAATATAATAAATAATCTATTCTTAGAGGGTCCGTCACAAGCTGACTAATTTCGCCAGGTTATAACATATTTTATACCAAAAAACAGTTCAAGTAAAGGATCATATTTTAGGCTATTTCCTATATGTTTCACCTTGAATAGCTCACAACTAAATTTGTAACATAAGTTATGCAGTTGGATGTTGAGCATCGAAGTATGCCGGCTGATAATCAGTTGGGTACTTTATGAAGAGTCCAAAGTGCAAAAGAGCAGACCATGCTCAATCTATCTCTAAATAAAGAACACGGATACTTTTTAAATTAACGTAAATTGACGTCAAGAAAGCTTATGACTACATTGGACATAAGTACTTGGTAGTGTGTATATCCAAATTGGTTTTCCCCATATGGATAACGTGTTTTGTTAGAGAGATAATATAAAAGTGGAGCTTAAATGTATTAGCTGGTTTAGAGATGATAAATAATAAAAGTGTAAAGAAAGGAACATTCAAGATGATAACTTTATTTTTCTTTTTTTTCGTCCTATAATAATTGGTCTATTGAGCCGAAGGCTTTATAAAATATATTTTAATGTATTAGTACATAAGGAAGAAATTTTATGTGCTATAAATTACTCATTATTTATCGATGACGATAAACTTTTGGCAGCTGACAGCATGGTGATAGATACTATAGTGAAAGAAACCGAATATTTTTTCAATACTAGTCGATCAGAAATTAACCGAAAGAAGTCGGCTACGAATGAGTTTCAATGCAAAAACTTGCCAATTTTCTTGATAGTACTTAGTATATAAATATTTAAATATAATTGAATAACTTAGTTGGAATATCATTTGAGAAGGCTATATGTGAGTTACAGGAAAAGTTAATAAGCTGTTAATTCTAATATTAATTTTTAAAATATATTTAGATCAATAAACGAGCATGCCATATTTCTTGTAAATTATCATATTGAATTTCAACAGCTTAAACCTGCTGACTTTTTAATGCTTGATTATAACATATGCCAACCTCTCATCAATCATAAAGTATATTTAAAGCTCTAATGTAAAGAAGTTAATATTCTTCTTATACAGAGATAGAAAAAGGTTTTTATTCTGTGAAGATGAAAAGTATATATAGCTTCTTCGATTATTGAATACGCTGAAAAAATATAAAAATATTTCATCAAGAAGAGCAGCGATCCTAAAAATCGTAATAAAAAATAAGATTCACTCAATTAAATACATTAATACCACAGCGCAAGATACTCATTAACAAAAATTTCAAATAATAGTCATATAAATGCTCAGCGTTAGCTTTTTTATGACAAAATTAATAAATAAATATTTCATGAAAAGTTATACATCGCAAATGAGCTTGTTTGCTAGAAAAAAACTATCTAATTTAATGAAAAACGTAACATCAATATATTTTACTAAAACAATTTATTGCTATATTTAAGATAGTATCGTTTTTTTGGTGAGATAATACTTTAAAATGCTAGCACTGCGGTAAAGCAAAAAGTCGATAGACCATCTGGTGATAATTGAAATGAATGCTTGGCCATGACTATACTTATAGGCATATTAAAATGCTTAGGTGTATACACCTTCTACAACAAATAAATAAGGCTTTAAAATAAATACGATCTCACTCAGTTAAGGAGGTCATAAAAAACGAAATAGCCGAAATTCGGGGTAATACAAGGATAAAAATTGAATCCTAATAAAAAATAATAGACCAGATTATTTATTAACGATAATAGGGAGAATAAAATTATTTTATTTGAGGTGTGTATAGTAAGCCAAAATAATTTCCAGATTATTGAAGCGGAGAAGAAATGAAATATGACTTCTTGGCAAATGAATTAGAGTTGTTGGACAAAGCAAAAACTAAAATAATATCTTATGACATGAGGTGAAGTGTTAATCAAGTATTACAGAAATTATCTTAAAAAATAAAATATAACTTTTGCGATAGAGGCATACAGCCAATCGACGGTATTAAAAAAAATGCTTGAAGCCATATCACTTTAGTACAGAAGAGGCATCAAAGAAGACGAGAAAGCAAACAAGTAGAAGATCCCGATTTGGAGAAGCAAGTGCCTTTGAATAACAACTACAGACCATAGAAAAAAAAGATAAAGAATAACACAACACTAACCGTTTGAATTAATTGTTCTTTATAAAAGTTTTATGTAATGTGATTATTCTTGTTATAAAATTTAATGATGTGTGCGGGCTTGTAAAAATAAACGTAATTAAACAGATTATATTATATCTAACGGAACCTATATTTATGACATCTATGATAGCAATATTATTACATTAATGTATTGTTACATCTTTAATAACTAATGAGCATTTTTTACATTTCGCCCTCATAGTTATATTATTTTTATATATTATTGAAGTACTTTACTATTGACCAAAAACTAAAAAAAATATTGCAAAAAGATATTAACATCTAAAATATAAAAATATTTGGCATAGAAAATCTGTTCGATATGGAAGCCCAATAACATTATACATTAAATGCTAACTTTTGGTAAAATATCAATTTATAAGATTACAAAAATTCATATTACTTGTCTATTTCATTATACCGACATAATATTGTTAAGTAACACTATATATGTCAATATTATGAGAAGAAATATTTTAATTAAAAAAATTATAAAAGCATTAAATTTTCGTAGTATCAATTGTTTTTTTCTTTAGCATTCGCGTTTGTCGACAGTTTCACTTATTTTTTCGTACTAATTTATTTTCTTCTCAGCTCAATCTTTAAAAGTTTTCCTATACTTTATACTTCGTTATATTCTAGCAATTTTTCTTTAAGTTCTTTTTTAGAAGAAACAATTGGATGAAAACATTCATCATAGTATTAGCTCTTTAAAATAACTTTATTTAGATGCCATCCATTAAGGTTATGACATGAAGTATAATTCACGCCTTAATTTATATGATAAAATAAGTTCATCGGGCAAGAAATGATATTATTTCTTCGTTTCCGTTTTTACGAGTTTGAGATTATCTTAGCTGGTGATTTTATCCTTAAATAAAATTTTACATTTGCTTACTTATCACTTTATTTAAACGAAATATTTTACAATTTATGATTCCTTGGCTATACTCTAGAAACTCTTTTTATTTATGGAATAATCTGTAAAGTTATTTACCCAGTATAATTACAGGCTCAATTGTGACAATCTTTATACTAGGTATTCATATCACTTTTAGTCGAAGCAATACCATATATCGAGACTAAATCGACCTGCAAGCAAGGCAGCGTACCTGATGCCCTGTACTGTTAGTATTTAACCAGGACACTTTTATCAATATAGTGTCACTCATAAGCGTACATATGGAGCTGTGTAGCTACTTATTAGTAGTCCTCCTACTACAAAAATTTTGACATAACCGAAACCTCTGTATGTAGCTTAGTTTAATCAAACGTCGGGTCTGTTTTCATATTTCCGTAATCCTTGTTTCTCCAGATGCGCTGATCTAGATCGAGTTCAAGATATTTTTCGTAAGTTGTCAATTTAATAGTTGATAATTGACCAAATGCTATATATGTGTGAAACTTGATGACTGTTTAACTAATCTTGTAACTTTACTCTTCTAGGAGTGATAAATAAAATCGGTAAGTTGATCATCTACAAAGTACACACATGATTAGACAGTAGAGTCGAATTACCTACTTCGACTTGTCCAGAAGCTTCTGACATTCAAAACTACTAGTAAATTCTCATCTTATTTTAGCGTAGTTTTGGAGTAATAATAAATATTGTTATGATCATAATAATAAATATCATATATATAAAATTTTTGTAGCAAGTTTGCTTTATATTTCTGCTTTTTAAAAAAATAAAAATAATTGAAACGTTTAAATTAAGCAATAAATCACGAAAATTCATTATTTTCACAATAACATTTTCACAATTTATTAAAAAAAAATATATAAGTACATTGTTATTTACTTGATAACTATAAAATAAAGTGTATGCTTAGTCGTTAATATGATAATCTGATCGAATGTATAGAATAAATATACTTTGCTTGTTAATGCATTTTTTGGACATTTTATTATAAATTTTTAATTATTGAAGATAATATTACTATTCAATTCGGATTGAAATCATATAATTTTTATTATATTGTTATGTATACTATTTTTGGCAATATTACTGTTTTTTTATAAAATGTTTATAACAATGATATATGTTTTTTGGCTTAATAATTGTACATACTTATGGTAAATATTCATTTCACTGAATGAATTTATGCATTTTGATTGCTTTTTTTATTATATACAAAAAAACAATTTTTAAGACATATTTTTATTATTTTTGCTTGCAATTTTTTTATAAATTAAATAATGAGCGAATGATTTAACGCCTTACTTTTAGAGTGCATAATGCTCATATGCTTTTACTAATTGTGTTAATAAATAAAATTAGCATTTCATATAAATTTTCTCATAATTAAGATATAGTCGTTTTATGAATATTTTATTTTTACATAATTATACTTGATGTTTATATTTTAAACCTGTATTTTATCAAAAATTAATGAGATAAAATTTAATATTCATTTTGTATAATTTTGTTCATATAATTACAAAATACTATTGTTGAATATTAGTTTTTTTGATAGGTTTTCAATATCAGCATTATATTTAAATTATATAGTAAAAGTGAGAGTATAATATGAATATATGCAAATTTTTTTTATATCTTTTACTTACTCGTCTTATTTGATTATTAAATATAGTAATTATATTATTTAAAGTGTAATAATTGAATTCGTTTTTTTCAATGTTTCTTATTATCATATTTAAATTTAATTCATTTTAGATTTTAGATCATAAAATTATGTTATATCGATAAATTTATTTATAATGATAAAATTAAAATAAGCATTTTATTTTTATTAATGAAAAACTCGATTTTTAATCAGTATTAAATTTGTTAATAATACTATAGTTAATTTTTTTATTTTTATACATCTAATAAATAAGTCAAAAATGTATTTGTTTAAACTCATTAATATGTAAGATACACAATAATATGCGATTATAATTTATTTGTGGAAAATATACTGATATTAAATTAAGTTGAAATATAAATTTGAAATATAAATATAAAATATAAATGGTTTATCTTACATAAAAATAGGTACTTACATAAAAAATATAATATTTTTTTTATTTTATATAGCTATTTAAATTAATAACATAACATATCTATATATATTATGAAGTGTCATTAAAAAATCATCGTGCATTCATCCAAAAAATAGTTGAGATAGTCGTCAAGGAAAAAAAAACAAAAACGTGAAAACTAATACTTTGAATCATATTACGGACAATTCTATCAAAATCTTCATAATGAGTCACCAATTGAGAAAAAAGTCAAGCCAGAAAAAATCAGGGAGTGCTAATTCAATATACAACAATCACTAAACTTCATTGCTAAATATTCAAGATTTATTTAATTAAATACATTTTTAATTTGAATTTCACGAATACTTTTTCTTCTTTTAAAGAGTTTGAGAATATGATCAATTATCTGCTGAATTGAAAAGTGATGGATTGACGATAGCTGGAACTTTTTATTAGACATATATCATCGATACATGAACATATTTACGACATTATTATAAATATATGTCAAATGATAAGGCACAGGATAGTTGTTTCTACTATGGGATAGTCTACCTTATTTCTAAAGCTATACATAGTAAATGTAACAACTTTAAGTCGATAGCCTGTATGCCGAAACTATATAAATTAACTATTAAATGTGCGAAACATGTTATACAACTCGAAATTTAAAAAAAAAATGTACATTAGCAATGAGCCAACTGAGCACAGTCAAAAAAGTCTAAGGAATTAAAGAGCAAGCTAACTTAACCTGGCTATAAACAAAGAGCACAAGCACTCTCTCAAATCGACTTGGATTAATATAGAAAAAAAGATTTAACTCAATCACTCATTAATGTGCGATATCTTGCATAATTAAATACGGTCTTGCTAATTAAATTACTTTTATTATCAAACATGTCATTTTATATTGAATGTAGAGGTGAATGCCGGCATCTATACTATTATCGATAAAAAAAGTATGGATGTATATTTCAAGGCTATAGTCTTGGTCTACTCCTATTTGTTTCGTGTGTTGACTCGTTGAGCTGTAGGCTTGACGAAAAACATCCAAAAGTGGTGTCTCAAGCAAAAGAAATATCGTATGCCACAAACCATTTACTGTTTATTGATAACCTAAAACTTTTTTCAGATAAAAATATAGTAGTGAATGATATGATAATAGAAACCTAAGCTGTCCATGCTCCCATTTGGTTTCAAATAAATCGGGAGAAGTCTGCAATAAATTATTCATTTGTGTGTGGTCCGCTACTTTTCTCGAAAAAAACGACTGTATGAATATTTAGGAATAATTGAGAATAAAAGGCAGAGACAACATAAAAGAGTTATTCAAGCATTCGAGGAATACAGTGTTGACAAAAGTTAGTGAGTATGCGACTCAAATTTTGATGCCAAATTTATTCAGAGTTATCAATTTGCATTCTATCTCTCTCGTTATTTATCATATAGCATACGAAATCCCGATGCTTCTAACTTTATCACGCTATACTACAATATCTTTTGAGTTCATGTTAAGTATAAGGTACATCTTATAATCAATTGTCTTAAAAGATTATATTCCACCCCACGCAGATATGTAAAAAGGCTTGCATATAGTCAAAATAAAGAGTGAATGCTTGCTTTTTAAACTCAGGGAAACACTAAATATGTATAAAAATGTGTCATCTGGGAAAACAGCGATAATAAAGGTTAAGAAATTGAAGTAATCAAATTTCTTTGTCATCTGCAATTACCTTAACGTCAAATATTGCCTTATAAAAAATATTCTAATGAATCTTCGGACCGCGCAAAGGCATACATAGGAAAAGAGAAATAAATTGTTACACGAAAAAATATCTAAAGCCTGCTCTAACGAGTTAATTCGTTTTAAAGACTTATCAAATCGGATGAAATATAGAAACGATAATTTTCGTGATAATGCAATATATAGCAACACCTAAGATATAAATTTCTACTGGCGTGAAAACGCAATGTTATACCAGTATTGCAATAAATCAATAAAATCAATTAATCTTAGCAACAGGAATGAAAAATTTTTTATCGCGATTACACCAAAAGGCAATATGAAGTATTTAAGTGTATAAATCTTTTATTGTTAAATATGTATGTATTCAAGCGCTCAAAAATATTGCGATTTAACTCAGTTCAAGAAATCGTCGAAAATGAAAAAGCAGATATCCATATCGACACTAGAATAAGAACCGACATTTTAATATAATATAATAGATCAAAAATTTTTCTTTACAAAAAAAATAAAAAACAGTCTAATTTTCTGGTGAATTAATGGGGCTTATTGTATAACGCAAATACTTAAATTACACCATATGTTATGATTTGGGATGGATGGTGACCAAATATGCAAAGGATATCTATGAGAATTAAATATAAGTTTACAGATTGAGGCATATATTTTATTTTTGCTGTACTTAAATAGACTTTTGAAATTATACCATTAACATTTAGACGAAACATTGAAAATAGATTTGAAAGGCAGTAAAAGGCATAGAGATGATAGTAGCATTATATGCAAACCACAGGTGATTAAACAAAACCAAGTAAATAACTCTTTATTTAAATATAATAAATATCATTAAATTATCATAAATTAGCTTTTTATTGATATTTAATTTGATTTTATATTATAAATATAGACTTTTTATTCTTTTTAAACAATATACAAAACATTGCTGGTATTATTTATATAATAAAAAGTATCATATAATGTAATATTAAAATATACCAATTTCATTTTTATTAATTTAATAGTTAATTTTATAAAGAAAAAGCTGATTAAATAAAATAATTTCATATTTTTATGATTGTTAAATCTACAAATTATATATGTTTACTCATAAAAGCGCTATTATATAGATAACTTCATATCAAAAAGTTTAATTTTTAATAATTTTGAATATATTTAGTATAAAAACAATATATTATGATAAATTTATTTGAAAAATAAAACTAAAAGAGCAAACGTTACTATATATTAAATCTATAGTATATTAATTAAGTAAATTGTTATGCCTACAAAAATATATAATATATCATAATCATACCTTAACATATTTAAATTCGATCTTCTTATGTTTTAAATACAAATATAAAAATTATAGTATTATTGCATAATTTTTTTTAATTAAATAAAGATGTTTATGAGCTTAAGCCTAATAAATGCATACATTATAATACCATAAAAATTTTAGATCTTACTTATATATAGTCATAAGTATATGATTTTTGTTTTTTTATAAATACTTTATGATGTTTATGAAATTAAAAATTTTTTTCATATGTTTTAATTTCAAATTTTCTTATTATTTTTTTGATATTTTATTGATATTATTATTAATCTTATATATTTTTATTTGTTTATATTTAAATACAATACTTATTATTATAACGATATTCAATTTACATACATTTATCAGACGTTTTAGCTAAATAATTTCAAACTATATTTAATATGTTAAGCAGATTTAATTTATTTGATATAGTCAAAAATAAAATAAATGAACATTAATGATATTGGTACAATATCTGCTATTTAAATATTATATTAAATTTTTATGACTACTTCACTATTTAGTATATATGTTATAATAAATCGTAAAAATTATAGTTATAATTAAATATTACATTAATTATTTTGTTATAAGCAAACAATCGTCTAATTTTTATGAAAAAAAATAACTTACATGGACAAATACAATAAAAATGGCTATAATATTATTTATGCGTATTAATTCATGTATATATCATGTTTATTAAAATTATAAATCTCATAATATCTTACCTATTTATATAAATTTATAGAATCAAAATTTTTTTTCATTATTTATCTTTAAAGTACTAAGTTTTTCATATTATTATGCAAAAATATTTCTTTTTAGATTAAAAAGCATAAATGAAAAGGACATGATTAATTTTTTAATTTTATTTGAGCAAATTTTAAATTAATCATAGATTTTTTGTTGTACTGACATCATACAACTTTCCTATCATTAAAAATTATATAACTTTATACCATATTGGTTTTTTACATTTTACTTCAGCATTGCTATTTTTCTTTTAAATAAATATATTTTATATTCATAATTCTTTATAAAGCCAAACCTAAAATATACCTTATTTTATGAGCTGAGATATAATATAACAAAGTTTTGCAAAAGAGTTTTAAATATAAATAATTAGCAAAACATATATATAATAATATGTATTAAAAACCTTGATTCTATTTCACTCGATCTTAGTCGAAATATTGAATATAACATAAAAAAATAGTAGAATTGAAGAAACTATAGAATGGTCAGGGATAGTACTGCTAACGAGTATAGCATAGTACATAAGAAATAAGAACGATACAACCTCTTATATAAACAAAATCATTATAATCCTTTAATAGATGCTTAAATATAAATATATTTTCATTATATATCTTTTTATAATTATACTAAATTTTAATAATTTAATTTGTTTCTATTAGCATACTTGATATAACTACATAAAATGTATTTTACAATTGCCATCTTTTTTAATAGAAGTATTTACGCATTTTATTAACATAGTCTATGTAATTCTTCAACAATTGTTGTTCTTTTATAAAAAACTGTTTTTTAATTATTGAGTTTATTATATCATAATAAATCATACGTATAATTTATATATTCAAATATATATTTGAATATATCAATAATAAAAAAATTAACTAGATTACGTTATCTTACTTTAAAAATAATTTTAAAGATATTAAATAATGAGCGAGGTTTTTGTAATAGAAAAAAATCTTTTTAATAGTGATATTTTGAACATTTCTCAATTTAAAAGTAAATAAAATAATAATACAAATTTATTATAAATTTAATTTTTCGATACTTAAGACTGATTTTTGTCGTTTAATCAATATATTAGTTTTTTGTTATTTTCTTTATAAATTATATAATTTTGGATTTAATTGCGTTGTTACATCATTCAATTAAATGCATATTAACTGAATTATATTTATAGCAGATAAAAATTTCTAAATTGTCATGTAAGTTATTATATGCTATGATTTGTAAAATGTCGTATATTATTGCATAATTAAAATTTATTAAAATTATGCTTTCATTTAATAGTGAAATTTATATTAAGTATGTCTTTTCACTACAATTATACTTAAACTATTCTAAATATATTTTCTTTTCATTCAAAACCTTTCTTTTTATAAAAAAATATACACCTGATGGTATATTACTATAATTTACCCTATATGAAATCGCCTTACACTCATATCACTTTCCCTCTCATTGACAATCTACCTGTAATATAGCGTTAACATAACTTACACATTCTTTAATTTAATATGTGAGAACATGAAAACTCTATTAAAAATTTGCTCATTAATTCTAGCATGCTCATTCGTAATGATTTCTGACTTTATGTTATCGATTATTATGGCTATAAGGGTATAAGTTTATGGGATTGCGCAGCTGCATCTATAACTATCTCAGAACATAAAAGCCTAGCTATGACTGCCCGCCTTCTCGCGAGCACCCAAACCTTTATAACTATAGTAAAACAATTTGATATATTTGTGACTGTTTCAGTAAATCAGTCGAGATGTATATTTTTCTATAATTCACAATCTATTAGCATATTTATAATAGTTTCCTACTAATCCTAAGGTAGATGCGGCATAGATCTCTGTATACTGAACTTATGTAACCAATTGATGCCAGTCCTTCATTTGTGATAAAAGTACCAATACATATAAGTAAGATACTATGGTATTCTAATCTAATTTTGCATATTAGAATCTTTCATTCAGTCTTATTTCATTATTATCTATAATAGATGCTTCACAAAACTTTTTAGTAATCAATTGTGTTCTGTATTGCGATTATCATAAGTTATTAACATTTAATTTTTAAGTTCTTTTTTCATCAACACTTGTTAACACTTCTATACAATACTTCTTGATCCATATTTTGGTGTTAGATATCCAAGCACGTTTTCTTGTTTATAAGGTATACTATGTAAAATACTGATCTAAGTGTCACTGTGAACACTTCCTGTATCCCCTTGCACACATTCTAAATGCCCTGACTTTAACTCGCTTTATACCAAACTTTTTGTAGGTTATTACTCTATCATAAGCGTTATCAAATATAAGAGCACATATTACAGTTTTGTCTAATGACTTACTAAGGCTCGATGACCTTGGAATAATTTCGCCTTATAATTCACAATTATACGTCAACATTGTCAACAACATGCTTTTGAGAATCGTAGTCTTCAGTTGTAAAGATACATTAGGATTGCTAAGAAATCAACGAAAACTATGTAATACATTTCTTCCCGTTGCTATACAATACTCTGCTATCTTTGTGTACTCAACTCAAACACAATAAAAATCGCGAGATACACGTATTTCCTTACTTCTCCTATTTCGCTATCTGAAAATACTTGTGATTTTGTGCTATCAGCGTTCATTGTTATATATAAAATTTTGTCTATGTTAATACTATTTTTCATGTCTTCACCACTTCTGCTCAACTTTTATATTCTCACCTAACTTTGCCTTAATACTACATTAAAATTTCCAGATAATGGGCCTGGTATAGCTATTGTGAACTGAGGTTATGTGCCCGTTTAATATTTATGAATATATCATTAATATATAGGTTGAATAGCTAGGGAGATAATGGTCATGCTCATCTTATACTTCTCGAATACATAAAGGGTGCATTTAGTGAATCACTTATTTTTACGCAATGCCTAGGTGCTTTATAAATGCCCTTTGAATATTTATGTATCCTATCGTGTATACCTATGCTTTAGGGCTTATTAATTAAGGCACGATGCAGCACTATATCATGGGTTGTTTAAAGGTATAAAAAGCATGACTTGAGTAGCAAATCAATTGCATTCCTTCGTTCAGAAAAATAAAAATTGGTTGTTTACAATATACATTCTTCAAGAATCTGACACCGTTTTATTTTTCACATATGAAATCATTATCTTTAAATATACCACTTAACCTATTATTAACGAGCCTATTTGATGTTTTACATTTATTATTAATCAGAGATTGTCTAGGTAATTATTTCATTCTCTTGCGTCTTCTTTTTTAGGAATTGAAACGATAATGCTATCATCTTATTCATGAGAACTTTTCCTGACTTATATACCTGTTTACACAGTTTTACTATAACTTTCATTATATCTGTCTTCACCCATTCAAATAATAGTGATTTATATACCTTTGCAAATATACCATCAGTACCCACTACATTGCCATTGAGATATTGCTTAATGACTAAAATTATTTTTTCTTGAAGCAGTGACTCTATGCATCCGGAAGTTTTAAGCACTCAACCACGTATGCTAAAAAAACTTCATTACAATCAGCTATTGCCAGCTCCTAAAAGTAAATACATTATGTCTCTATGATTTCAACTTTACTTGAACGAAAGATCCTTAGCTTTTGATCACTGGCTTGTTTTCAAAAGCCAAACTATACGAATTATAGTGTAATATAATAGACTGTTATATTGTGCGATATTAGTTTTCAATCAGATCTTTTGCACCATTTTTATATAATTGTCTCTGTATTTTCTATTTTGAACTTTTATAGACATATTTACTTTAACTAGTGCCAGATTGACATTTTTGTTATCGCATTGTTGTACTACTAAATGATGTCTTGCTTTCAGAAATCTATATAATCTTGATTAAATTTATTTTTATGCGCTTTGTAGATGCTTTTAATAGATTTGTTCTCTTACCTATAGCCTGCAGTTTAGCATTCTGATTATTAAAGTCTATCGCCTCAGTGATCTATATATTTTTTTCATAAGGAACATCAATTTAATGTTTTATACCCAGCAGCGCACTGGTAATAAGTAAAAAGTACCATTTAATTGATTGTTTTTTTTCAGTTTACAAGGCGAAGTACGATTTAGCATAAATCGCTAAATGTTCTGAAGCTTCCAAAGGACAGACTGTCTTTTATTGACATTCATACCTAAGGTGGTATATAGTCTGCACACCTTTCATCTCTACCTGAATGCTCACTGCGTGTCGGATTTCGATAAAAATTATAAGTGTATATAAGTATACGCCTCTCGTATTCGCTTTTTTCTTTGTTGTATAAGCGTTTCATTAAAATTGCATAGCACATTATTTTTTAATACTTGTTCTTTTTATATTTCTTTTTATTAAAGTAGCAAATCATCGAAGTAAGTTGATTGTAAATCAGCCGACGGACTGTGCGTGTTGATTATTTAAAGCAACTAATATGAGCCATCAAAGTTTCTAACTTCAGTAATGTTGGTTAGTATGTACTTGCTATTTTAACAATTGCCTAGCGATATGCCGTATTAGTATTGCTAATAAGTAGTCTTTCACCACTTTTCTTGTCTTGATTAAGCTTACTTTAAATGACATTGTAGGCATTTATTCGCTTTAATTTAGGCAGACTTTTAGCATTCTCGTTTTTGGTGCTAATACTAAATATTTCGCTGTACTTAAAAAATAGTTTGTTTCTATTTTTTGCTATTTATGCCAGCGATGTTTAAAAACATTCAAGATATAACCGCGTCATCTTACATACACTGAACCAGAATACATGGCGTTTACAAATGTTTCATTTTTGTATGCCCTTTATTTCTAGCTGCTAACTAATACAAATCTCATATCAACTTATTATCTATGTAGATATTCAGTTGTCAAGTGCTATTTATCTGGTTATTTCGGCATATATAAAAGTGATATATACTCACATACTTTAAAAATTAGACCAATAAAATTAGTACTGTATTTCTATGGTTAGCAGATTAAAAGACAGATACTTATACTTCACCACATTTATCATCGTGGCTAAATTTGCTTGCAAAACTCATTGCATGTTGTTTAAGTATTTGCAAGCACTAGAAAAATTCAAAATGCTTTCTAAGTCTGTCATAACGATTTGTTAAATGTCATAACATATTTTTTTAAGAATAAGTTGCGCCATAAGGTTTTCATACCTGATTAGTAACTACATGTTAATAAACTTACAGCAAAATTTTTA
>SBIQ01000125.1:0-25335 GCA_014805555.1 Astathelohania contejeani | reverse complement strand
AAAATTATTACTACATGTTGCAAAAAATAATCGTTTATTATAAATATTATGTATATTTTAAATTTGGTTCATTAAAAGCAAAAGTCAAAAAAATATAAATCAAAACTTTATCATTGTAAAAAATAGACTAAGCATATATATTTTAAAAAATTTAAAATATTATTTAATTTAAGCGCATGATTAAAATATTTGCATAATCGTGATAATTTGAAATGATTTATAACTAAAATAATATAAATTACACGATACGATATAAGATTATAATACATCAAATGTAATCGTCTAATATAATATAAAGAAATAATTTTATTATTAAAATAAGGTAACATAGTCGTTTGTATAGTTATGTTAATGTCGCTGTTATGGATATATGTTATTGTTAATATATAGAATTATTTAAATTACTACATCTTAATTTGAATGACATCTAATAGTATTAAATCACATATGTTACACGAACTACTAATATATAGATCTATATATAAAACTTTGAACACTTTACCTTTAATATTTAAATATATAGAAATTATTGCTATTTTTAGTAAGATATCTAATTATGAAATTAAAATAAAATATGTACATCAGTGCAATTATTAAAAATTATATAGTGAATTATATATAATATTTGTTATAACGAATTTTTATATACAACAAATAACAAAGTCGATATTAATATATAACATTCTGCGAAGATATAACGACGAAGATATTCATTTAATGTGTTTATTTAATTATAACATGTAGATAAAACATACTATGATACAAGTTAAAAAGTATAACAACAAATAATTAATAAGCTGTAAAATAAAGTATCTGTTATATATTTTAACCGAGATAAATTTGACCAGTTTACGAATTTTTTTATCACGAATAATAGTATTTATTAAGTATATCTGGTAAAAAAAGTATACGCTACTATATACTTAAGCCATCTGAAGACGAATTTTTAAAAAAATCGATAACAACAACTTCAAGAAATATTAATAAGAATACATATGCTATGACTATAATTAACATTAATTAATATAGAAGTTGATATAATTATTATAAAAATAGTAAACACATGTATAATATTTTTTGGCATCAACTCCATATTAATTTTATGAAATAATGATCTGTTAAACAAAAAAAAAAGAGCATAACAGTAACATATTTATAATAAAACATAAAATATTATACTTACTAACAATATAATATTACAAATATTTTTATATAAGAAAAAAGTTTTAAATCGACAATGATGAACGATTTATATTAAAGCAAAAAATATTTATTACAGTGTCACTAAGATTAGTTATTTTATTAAATCAACATTTTCAAACAAACTATTCTAATTTTTTATTAGTTTTTTTAATTCAATAGATTGTTAAATGCATAAATAATCTATTAGTCTGCGCAAAAAATCATAAGAAAACACTATGGCTGCAATTATGATAAACAAGATAATTCGTCCTTTAGAAATATCTGAAACATTCTTCTACAGACGAATATGATTTACAATTGAATATGATCTTAAAAGATGTATTTACAATAGAAATGATCATTATTAGCATAATAATGCCAATTTGATTCACAATGATATACATTATATGTGTTTAATATAGTTAGATGAATTTAAAATATTATCGGAAATTTTTTTATTAACAATATCAAATATAAAAAGCAATTGAAAGAGGAATTATAAAGAATTTTTAATTACTTAATTCTAAATAAAATAAGGTGAAAATTTTAAAATAAATATAAATTACTTTTTGTTTTTATCAAAATGTTGATTACACTTTAAAAATATTAACTAATGGTTTACATTATTTATAATAAAAATCAAATAAATTAAATCTATGTTAAAATTTTAAATATATATTAAATACTTACTATAATAATTGTATTTATAAAAAATTCATATAAATGCAATTTACTAATAATTATCATTACTCAGTATTTATATATTAGTCAATTATATCATCATATTTAAACCTAAAAATTATAAATACTTTTATAGAATGAAAATTTTTTTTTACGTTCATATTTATACAACAATAAATAAGTATTAAAAAAAACACATAAAAACTTATATAAAAACTTATAATATTAAATTTGCTTTCACTTAATATAATATCTATTATAATACTACTTAATATTTATAAAAATATTGAAATATTATCATGAAAATAAGTTAATATTCATATAAATGTAATTATGTTTCAATTTCACAAAATTTTACATAAACTGCCATTTTTCTTCATGATGTTGAGTTTCTTTAAAATAATAATTTAGTCGTTTATAACTTCTTTAAAACAATAAATCAAAATTAAAGTTATATATAAATATAATGATTTTATAAATTCGTCCGAAATGACGTTAAACTAAGACGAGAATTTACTAGTAGTTTTGGGTGTCAGAAGCTGCTTGACAAGTACAAACTTGGAATTCAAGTCTAAAACTGTCTATCTATGTGTGTGTTTTGTAGATGGACAACTTATCAATTTTTTTCATTCCTCTTCAGAGGTTAGAGTTTTAGAGGTTAGTTAAAAAGGCATCAAGTTTCACAACTTATTGGCTAAATACATATTGCCAAATTGACAACTCAGAAAATATCCTGAGCTCAATTCAGAGCAGAGGAAATGCATCTGAAAAAACAAAATAATCTAAAACATAAAAACAGACTTTGCGTTTGGATTAAACTAAGGCAACACAGACGTTCCTCTTATATTGAAATGTCTCCAGTATACACTCTAGGTAAGCCAGCTGCACGGCTTCATATGGTCGATTACAAATGACACTAGGATAATAAAAGTGCACTTGTTTGATGCCAAAAGTACTATACTACAGGTACCCTACCTTGCTTTTAAAGTCGATCCGGCTTCGATAGACGGTATGGGCTTCGACTAAAAGCGGTATGAGTATCTAAGGGAAAAGATCGTCAGAATTGAGACAGGTGATGCACTGGGTCAAGAACCTCACAGATTATTCCATATATAAAAAGAGCCTCTAGAGTATAGCCAAGGAATCATAAATCGTGAAAGTTTTCGTTTAAATAAAGTCTTTTAATTAATGATATTATATCAATTAATAAGCTCAAAGTAAAAACATAGAAAACAATCTAATAATTGAGTATATTAAAAATGAATTTAACGAATAAAAAAAAGTAATATAATAATATAATAGTCTTTTAGTATATAGATTACAAAAATCTTTTATTATTTGATGAAAAATAACAAACGACTTTTATAATAATACATCATCATTATAATAATGAAATTATATTTATAAATCTATACTATTATGTTATTTATGGAAAATCACATATATATTTATGATATAAGCAAATATTTTTCGTATTATTAATTTACAGTCTATTATATATAAAAGCTTGTTGAAATTTGAGCTTTATTTTGAAATAATCCAGTATAATTGACCTTTATAGCATTTTTTGTTGTTATTCAATATAATAAAAATTTGTCTTATATAAAAAAACAGGTAATATTTTTCAAGTATGAACAATAAATTAACTATACTTCTAAAATAAGTTCTAGCGATGTTGAACAGAAACTATTTATTTAAAGTTCGCATAAGCATTTATGATGTCATTCAATAAATATATTAAACAAACAGTTGCTATATTAATGCCATTAAAGATAATATAATCATATCAAAAAATACTATTTTAGTTTTATGCTAAAAATATTATATAGCTTATTTTATAAAATGATGTCCTGAAAACTCGACAAATTGATATCAAAATTATCGTAAATAAAGTTTATGAATTGAATATAGTAAAATAATGTAAGTGATAGTGATTATATATTTCCAAAAAACTATCATATAAGTTATTTATTTAATGTGATTTTGTAAGTATAGAATATTATGAATATTTTATAAATCTAGTAAAATAAAAAAAATAAATTACGGATATTATATAGTACTAATTATGCAAAATATTATAGTCATATTATACGACACTATATACGAAACTGTATATTTAGCATCGTAATGAATTTTTTGCTGCAGTAAAAAATATTTAGCAACATATATTTAACGCAAAAATATTTATTTAAAATGCATAAGTAAGATATTGATATTTGCAATAAATTAATAAAATTCAGATTCATATTAAATAATATATAATAACAAATTATACTATAAATAATTATTTGTATTACAAAATATTTATTTAAATTTATACGATTATGAAAACTAAATTATTAATGATATCAGTTTTTGTCGAATAAACGTATACAAATACGTTTATAGCATGTAGTTTTTAATAAACAAGTATATCATATGAAAAGTATTCATTAAATGCTATTTAGCATTATAAATATTGACATATATATGATAAGTGACAATATTCTTCATTTTATATTGAATACTTTCGTATAGAATACGAAATTGCTATTATGCGAACTCATTATGCTCAGCTTAAGTTTGTAATACACGTGAAATTCCCTAATATCAACCCTTAAAAATATAAAGGACAGGTATAATAAGATTGTCGTACAATAATAATTTAGATAAAAAAGTATGAATACTATCAATAACATAATTCCTAATCTATAATACCTAGTACTAAATAAAATTTATTTCAGAACATAATTAATAGTGACTTGATTTAATTGATACACATTATTTTAATGTACATGAATCTACAAGGTATTATGTTAGACATGTTTGGGTGTCAAGCGCTTTATCTTATAATACCCAAAAATATTAAATATAAATAGAATTTAAAAATCAGATGAAGATTAAGTCTTAATGAATCGTATACTTATCTTATATATTTATGATTACAATAAAAATAAATGCTACTGCTGATTTATCTGCATGCTTTAAATAACTTTTCAAAAATTATAATATTTTTGTGTAAATCTGATATTTTGTATTCGTATTTATACCAATACATTTATAAAACATTAATTATTATAACTCAAATGCTAAGATTTGTATGCATTATATAGTTACTTTTATGATATACTAAAGATCAATAATAACGCTATTTGATATATAATAAATTTTATTTAATTAATTTATAACAAATAAAAATTTTTTTATGTAATGTGTTGTTTCTACATTTAACTGATCGCTTTTTCGTGTTTTTGTAAGTAGAGCTAATATTAAAGACATTCAGTAAGACGTTCAAGCCATTATCATGAAATTATTTGATTCAATGTTTTTTTTATAAATGATATATATATAGAAGTCATATTAAGTATATAGAATAAAAATATCACGAATAGTCTTGTCACTAGTAGTATTAACAAACCAGCATTTTATAATTTATTTTAAATTCTAACCTTGATTACACGAGTGGATCTTCTTTTTAAAATCATTTTTGTGTTTATTCCTAAAAAGTTGCAACCATTTTTATATAATAAATTGTATATAATATTCATCAAATATATATTTACGTTTCGTTATAAAAATTACTATTAAAGAATAAAAAAATATTTAATAAATCATTTAAAAGTAATAAATTTTATTTTAAATTATAAGTAAACATTTTGTTTTTATACTAGAAATCATCACCTATAAAAGTTTGTATATATTGGATTAAAGTTAAGCCTAATTTTATACAGCTACTGAAGAAAATAATGGCATTAATAAAAAAAGATTTTTTATTGATTACCATACCTATATAAGTATTGAAAAGCTTTTAAAAAGCAAGCATAAATATAAAAAAATTCATTTAAAAACAAAATATATAGTAAAATATAGTAATACTGACGTAGAAGTCTAATGCACTTAATTAACGATTAAATCTATTATTATCAATAAATCATTCTGCGATTCATAATTTGAAGTATACATTCTATATTTAATTTGCAGCGTAAATATGTTTCTAAGCAGTAGGTCATGGTTATAATAAATAAAAATAGGTGCTTTTATGAAAGCTTGCAATTTAGTGGTAATTAATAGAGAAATTAAAACAACGTCTCATACAATCAATAGAAATAAATAAATGTTTTATGCATACATAAGTAAGTAGAATCTAAATATTAAATTTATTTTAAACTTTTTTGTATAACAAAATGAAACTATTATTAATACATGAAAAATTTTCAAATATACGTTATGTGCCGAAAATCCGGCAATAAAATATTATTATCTAGACTAAATATATTAAAAAAGATATATAGCTTTAACAATCGTTAGACCATGTGTAAAATAATCCTGATTCTATAGATGGTACAGTGTGCTAACAGGAAGCATTTAGTTAGCCTAAGGTTTCATAAAAATATAAAACAATCTGAAAAAGAAAAGCATTGCTTAAAATAGCATTTTCATTTCAAAAAAAGAGTTAAATAAAAATTTAAGCAACTCGGCGTCGAAACAAAAGCAATAAAAGAAATAAAAATGGAAAAATCTATATTAGAAAAAAATATATGATATAATAAATACAATTATATAAATAGCGTTCTATGTATAAAAAGTTAAAATCACATCATACACAAATAGCGCGAAAGTAATAAACAGTGTTTTAAATAGTGCGAAATCAGCTCATATCGGAAAATTCACGTACAGTTTAACATAGACACATTTTGATATAATAAAATGTCGTGAACTATTTCAAAGTGTAGGAAACTCGATACAACAAGCAAAGCAGAGAATAAATAGACATCAAAATACATCTATAACTATAATAAATCGTTTGATTTTAACCATAATATCAAATATAACATGTATACTTTGAATCAGAAAACTGTAAGTATCGATAGCGACTTAAATTTTTATAAAGCATATGCCTTAATGCATTAGCATTTTAAAATAATAGAAAGAAATAAATTATCAAAAAAATTGCTAAAGCCTAATTGTTTTAACAAATAATAACATACTATATACTCAAAATAAACTGAGAGTATCACACTACGAGCTTATATTATGTATGTTTCTTTTATAATCTTATAACTGAATGCTTGACACGATTTATGCGGGTATATGCAGAGTGAAAATTTCAGAGTCTAATAGTCAGCTTTACCGACGTCGGAAATTTTAAAAGGTAAAATAACAATCTATTCACAACTTTTTATTAAGATTAATAAAACAAATAGTAAATAATATGTAGAAAAAAATACTCATAAGAAATAATTTAGTTTCCTTTTTTTTGTATTATGCATTTAGTAATCTGAGCCGAAGGTTTGATAAACGATACATGAAAATGATAGTACATGATGAAGAAATGTTATATGTAATTTCATTTATGCATTGACGTAATGTTAATCTAAAGATTTGCAATATTTGATAGTAAACATAGGTGAAGAAGTTCAGTCGATCTTAATGCGTAAGATTATTGATTAATTAAAAAAAGCATGCGTATGATGTGTTACTATATGCAGCATGTAACACTTTCCACAATAATATAAGAGCATATAGATACTTAGTTATTGAAAAACATTATATTTGTAGTATTATGTGAATGTGTGTCTAAAATTGTATTTTAGTTTTTATTAATAGTGAATAATTGTATGTATAAAAAAGATCACATGTTCGATTAAAATTATTAAATAAACAGATCATTTTACTTGTGAACCATTTTATAATACTACAATACTTAGATCCTGAGACTTCATCACATATGAACTGTACATCTAGCAATTCAGTGTTAATCATAAAATGTACTTGAAATCTACATGTCGATAGCGTTTCTTTACAAACGTAAATAAAAGATATTTATCTGTACTTAGGAAATATTAAAGGTAGAATAATGCATATATAGTCATATTCTATATTGAATATTTATATTTTTAAAAAAATAGAAGAGAATTTAGATTTAGTAACATAAATAATACTCAATATATTTGAAACGTTTGTACTAAATAAAAACGTCATTAAAATATTTTTCTTAAACATTAAAGAGATATGGTTATACGACAAAATTAATACAAACCATACAAAAAGCTATAGTAATATAACTAAAATTGCTGGTAGATTTAAAATTGTTATAGAAATTTTGTTATTTAAATGCAATCACAATTTTATTAATAAAAATAAGGTTAAAAAGGTTTAAAAAATTATATAAGTCTTATAATTTATACATAATACGTTAAAATTTACATTTTTTAGTATTAAAACTAGATATTTGAAAATTTAACGTATTCAATTTGTTAAATTGTAATAAAAAGTAAAAACAAGTTAATAAGGTTGAAGTGGGAATACAAAGTAAAAATAATGTTCATATTGTAGTAATGACTGAAAAAAAATACTTTTTAATGTAAGATATAGGACACGTAATAACGTAATATCCTAGAAACCACGTGAAACAATTTAATATAACACTTATGATATAAACATATATAAAACTGATAATATTAAAAAAACCTTTATAAACTCTATAAGGTGAATACAAATAAGCATAAATGATAAAAAATAATACAACTGTATTATAACTTTAAATGTAAATAACATGAAAAATCAAAACTTCTTCTGTTTTTAAGTAAAAAATTTCATTCAACTAATTAAATATATATTTACTTAATAAATTAATCGTTTATATACATGTCATACATTATGTTTTTGAGAAATAGTTTGATAATTTTTTTAATAGCGTTTTTTTATATTTTTTATACTTGTGATATAAAATATATCATGTGCATACACTCAGGATTATGAATATTTATTTATTAATATATCATATCTACGAACGTTTATGAAATGTTAATTTAAAAATAATTGATAAGCTTTCTAAGAAATCATATTTTCGTCGACATTTGAATTATTGAATTTCATCATACAATATCATTATTAATTACATAAATTATGATTCCTAGCTTGAATTCTTGACTTTTAAAATGAAAATACATTAGTTAAATAATATCTATTTTCAAACACATTTTATTTTTATAACATACATTATTATATCAAGCATTGATAAAACAATATAAATATTCATAAATATTATTTAGTTGCTCTGTCATTGATATAGAGCACTATTAAATTTTGTAAAAACTAAATTCATATAATAATTTTAATTAAATTTTATTAGTTTATCACTTACCTTGTTTAATATATAATTATCTTTTGAATTCTATAAAAAACATAAATATTCATATAATTTAATACTATTAAAATTTTAATCGACAATAAATCGTTTTTTACATAATGATACTAATAATTGTATCATTTGAAAATACGACACTATATGATACTATATATACTCACTTCCATTTTTAAATACAGTAACTTGATTCTGGCATAAAAATAAATAATCGAGTATGAAACAAGAACTCTATGCTTTTTAGAATTAAAACTATATACATCTTTATTTGAAAGAGCAAAGTTATAAATATTGTTTATTAGTATATATTATAAAATAATCTACAATAAAATATTATATTTTTATAATCACTTATATTGTGATAGCAAAATAAATATGATAATTAACGAAAACTAATAAGATTGTCAATTTTTATTATATAAATATACAAATATCATTCATTGTTTATCTACTAATTTTGATAAATTATCATATTCATTTTGTTATAAATATAAGTGATTCTAAAAATTATAATATTTTATTGTAGATTATTTTAATAGAGAAACATTATAATAACATAAAATAAATACAAACTAGAAATTAAGATATTTCAAAATAGCTTGACGGATAATTCTGTGTATCAATTTTTTTCATATATAAGGTTTTGTTCTCAAATTTACTATTTGTAATGATTATTAATATACATGTGATTATCATATTGTAAAAACGAGCGTTTTATTTAATTATAATGACAGGAGTAAAAAGTTTTAATATTCATATTTTAATTAAATGCTAATCGACTTGTGATTATTCTTATATATAATACATACGTGAGCATTTATACATAATTTGATCATATACTATCAGAATAAATTATTTACACAGTCTCACAATACAAATAGTATTAGAGCATTAAAAATAGATTTAATCAATTTATATTGGTTTAATAATAAAACTTATAATATTAGATGATATAAATTATATGAATATTATAAGTATGCATGTAATAGTATCTTGACTTTAATTAAAAGGTCAGTGCCACATTATTTATCGTCTTTCTTTTTATGGCCGTAATTGACATCTAGTGACATTCGCTTTTAAGTCTCTTCTGCCAGTTTTTTATGTCCATATCATCTCCAATGTTTCATCTGTATTTAAATGATATAGTTTATAGTATGTTTTTTAATATAGTCGATTAAATGTTCGTCTCTATTATACATATTATATTTATTTCTTTTATTTATATTCATTTTAAACCTTGTTACCACACCGTCCCATGTATAAACATAAAGTATTATTTTGCTTATGTCTCGTATGAAATGGCCAAAACATTTTCTAATAAATTGTATTTCTTTTTACCTCTTATACAATTTTAAGATTTTCTTGGTTTGTTATATTCACTTCAACCGATAATATTTATCGATCTTTCTTGATATAAATAAATATATCAGATAGATTATTTTTTATTAGGTGATAGTCCTTATCCTATATCTATCTAAATTCCTGCTATTTCGTTTACCATAACTTCCTAGGACGTGTGAGATAGTGCTTTTTTGTTTTTTAGAGCGTATTTATTTACTGGTAGAAGGTGAATACACCTAAGCACATAATTAGGCGAACGCGTATAGTCATGGGCAAGCGAACATAATTCGTTACCAGATGCTCAATTTACTTTTTGGCTTTATAAGTCTCATCTATTAATAAAAAAAGGTATCTAACTTAAGTAAACAATAAATTGCTTCAACACGTTCATCACAATTCTCCTATTTCAATAAAGTAAAAGAATTAAATTAACAAGCTCATTTGAGAAGGTCCTATATAACTTTTTATAAAATCTTTTTTATTAATTTCGTTATAAAGGAGCTTACGCTGAGCATTTAAAAGACTCTTGGCAGAAACGTCTGTCAGTGAGTACTTTGAATGAAATATTGGTATCTTAGTGATCAGGAGTCTTATTTCGCTCTTCAACTTTCAGGATCGCTGCTCGTCTTGATACATTATTTTTATATTATGTCAGCGTGTCCAGAAATTGAAGAGTCATATACTTACTTTTTATCTTCACAGAATGGAGACCTCTTTCCATTTCTGTTTGGTGAAGATATAATCACTATTTACACACAGGCTTTAAATGTATTTTATGCTTGATGAGAGCTCAGCGTATCTCATGATCAAGCTTTAAGTGATTACCAGATTCAAGGTGTTGTAATCCAATGTATTAATCGACGAAAGAAATGGAATGACCAGTTATCGCTTTAGATATATTTTTTTGAATCGAGATTAGATTCACACAGCCTATTCACTCTTGCCAGTAGCTCACGTCTTACCTTCTCGAATGATTCTCGCATAATATTGCTACTATGATCTTCTTTTATACCTAAGTATTTATATACTCTAGTACAATCAGGTAAGTAGCAGTGTTTTCGCACTGAGAGTCATTCGTGGCCGACTTCTCTCGGTTAATTTCCAGCCCTATGGCCTTGAAGAAAAACTCAGTTTTTTAGACCATGTTGCCCATTACCGTGCTGTTAGTTGTCAAGAGTTTGAGATCATCAATAAATTATAAGTGATTGGTAGCATGCGAAATTTCTTTCGCATGTATTGACAACTTTGGGTAACTTTCATTAATCCTTCGGCTCAAAGGATCGATACACAGGACGAAGAAAGAGGGCTAAGGCTATCACCTTGAATTATCCCTTTATTCACCATTTTATTGACTATCCTCTTCGGTCAGCTTTTACATCTAAGCTCCACTTAGATGTTATCTCTTTAACTAAACACGATATCTATTTAGGAAAACCCAATTTAAATATACATTATACCAAGTACTTGTGGTCGCTGGAATCAAAAGCTTTCTTCACGTCGATCCACGTTAACTTCAACAAGTATATGTGCTTTTTGTTTAAAGATAGATCGAGCATAGCCTGCTCTTTCGCATTTTGGACTCTCCTTACAGTACCCAACTGGTAATAAGCCAGCAAACCTTGACGCTCAACCTATAGCTGTATAACTTGAGTCACACATTTAGTTGTGATTTTGTAAGGTTAGACATACAGGTTATAAGCCTGAAGGTCTGAGCGTTTACTCGAATCGTATTTGGGTATAAGATATATTATACCCTGGTAAAACCAGTCAGCTTGCGCCCTTACCTTTAGGCATATATTCTTTATTATATTATAAAGATGCTTATGCACTGAAGATATATGCTTTATAAAAAAATTAAAGAAATCATTAATGCCAGCTGCTTTCCAATTAGGCAGGCACTTTATAATATCTTTAAAATCTTTAAGAGTGGGGAAAATGGTTAATACTTCGGTGGAGTCCGGGAGATTTTCTACCAGAAACTTATCGTATCTATTACTCGTCTTATTCGTGGTTTTCACATTTTAAACCAATACTCCCTTATCTTACCAATATCTAGCTCGTGCTCTGGTTCATCTACACTACACAACTGCTAGTAGAATTTACACTTATACATTCGAAGCATTGATTTTCACGTCAACCTCTTTGCGTTTAGTATGCATTCAACTTTTTGCGTATTTACGCGTGGATTCTTTTAATGAAATCGTTGTTACCATTACATTATGAAGTTTTTCCAACGTGAGGTTTAACCTTCTCATATTTCAATTGACTGCTTTGATTTTAATGCCGAATAATCAGCTTCTATCCTTTGCCTTTTTAATAACTCAATTGAGTTATTGAGAGCAGATATTTTATTTTCAATACTCTGCTTCCAATTTAATCAAAGCATAGGCTTAAGTGAAGCTTCCTTGTAGCACCACTGGACTTTTTGGAAAATCTTGGCAACTTTGCACATGGTTTTGGAGGGTTGGTAACCATATATTTACTGCAATTAGATATAGGAAAATTACTGGATCTTAATCGATCTTAATGTCTGGTACCTTCCGTTTTCTTTGGAATTTAGTTATGCATAAATTTATTTTTAATTTAGCTATTTAATAAGAGTTTCAATTACCGGTATACACATACGGCTTTAAATGCAGAAGTAGGTGATAAAGCATTTAATAATTTTATCTTTTTTTTTTAATTTGTGTGTAGTTACTTTGTAAAGAGTTTCTTTTGATTGTTTGATATAGTCATCAAAACTCCTTCTCATTAATTTACAGGAGAATTTTTCAAAGAAGAAAACACAAGCATCTTTCAACCAGCATAAGACATTCTACCTAACTGAGTCCGTACTGAATGTCGAATATGAATATTTAATCTAAAAGGTATAATGCATTATTATGATATTATACGGTAACAATATATATAGATATATTTTATGATATTTATTCTGAATTGTAATTTTAGTTACAATGTTTATAAGTATATGACCTATAATAATATTTCTATGCTGTTGTTATCATATTCTGTATGCAGAATACTATAATCAAAAACAAACATATAATATAATACAACAAAACATATAAATGAACTTATTATAAGTATTTCGTCAAATTATTAATTTTTCGGTTTAAATTATATTAAAGATCAGATGACATAAAAAATGAAATAAAATAATTATATTAACACATGCAATTGTTATTAAGCATTCATAGACTATAATTAGAAAATTAAATATTTATAATAATAAAGTAATAAATACTATTTAATAATTCTAATAATTAAAAAAAAATAAAGTTATGCATAATTCATCATTTTTAATCATATCCTCAAATATCGTATGAATTAATTATTATTAATAACAAAAACATACAGTATACTTACTTAATTTGTTAAGATACCTTTATATATTTATAATACATATGTTTTTTGCGATACTCGCAAGCAATGGTCTTATTAGTTTTTGTAATATGCAAATGAAAGTATGTGCATATATTAGTATATGTTTATGTAATTTAAATATTTATTGCATTGATATATTATTACATATAATGATGTGTGCTATAATAATAGTTTCTTGTATTCTAGCTTATATTAATATAGCATCATATTTTAATTTTTTCATTTTTTCATTTATGATATTTATTGTTTTCATTTGTTAATTTGGTTTTAATTACTATGAATCTTTTAGTTTTTGCCATAATAAATATTGCTGACTGTCATTGTTAAGCTATATATTTTTTATAATCTGATATCGATATAAATTTTAGTTAACAGTTTTACATTATATTAGAATTGTTATATATTTTTTAGATCACTCAAAAACATATTCAATTTTAATTAATAGATAGTCTGGTTTTTTTAACTATATTGTGTATTATTGATAATTGTGCCTTAGCATTTATCGCATTTGTTCCAAATAAGGTTTGAGTATTTTCTTAGTTTTCGGTGTTAATAAAACAATAACAGTGTAAGAAGAATTCTTGTACTGTAAGTATTATAAATTGATTTATCTTCATGTTACATATATCTAAATTTGAATTAAAATTAAATATAAGATATCATATTTGGTTATAAAAAATTTTTAAGAATATAAGATATTATAATGTGCTTTATTATTTTATTAATATTCTTGTAAATGTACTATTTTGTCTTAATTATAAACTTCTATATTAGAATACGTTATATTATTCTTTGATTCTTGATAATTTAATGATAAAATATGTATTTTTTTTATTTTTATACTTTTTAATTTAGCTGCAATGTTTAACACCATATGTATGTTTTATAAAATAATTAGATTTTAAAACTACATGTTTGATTATATTGTATTCTTGCATATGATTCGACTTAATTTAACTCTAGTAAATACTACGATTATTTACAAATTGTTTGTTAATGAACTATAGTTAAAAAAATAGCGAACGTTTAAATTTATTTAGATCTTTATACTAAAACGAGATTTATGGTTTCGTATTATAATGTGGAAATAATGAATAATAAATATTCATTGATATATTTGAATATTATGACAGTAGTCGACTATGTAGACATAATTTATGTATTCATACTAAATTTCCTGCTTTATTTGATCAAATAAACTTTTTTAAATCATTCGAAATACAAGGCATTATATATATCTTGCCTTCAAAAAGTAAGCAATTGCATTTTGTGTTTTTTTAATGTTAGCAGGTTTTATAGTTTATTATAAGCTGAATGCATATGTAAAAACTGATAGACTTACCTTCACTATTAGTGACATCGAACCTGTAACTGAAATGTTATAATATTATCAACAAATAATATATATTTATTTTTACGTTATGTATCTTTGCATTGCAGAGTTACATTTGATTCTTTTTATTTAGATTCATATATAATTAAATAATATACAAATTCAGTGAGAAATTTATTAAAAACCCTTATTGCGCAATAATTTTCATGTTCTCTAAAATCATACTTAATCTTTGATCTCAGTTGTATTTTAACATGAATGTTATTTTTAATAACGCTTATAAGCAATATAGTAATTTATAATGTTTGATGCATTTTAAGTGATTTAAGATTGAATCAAAAGTTTTTTTAAGTAGCTTTATGATACTTTTTATATTTGAAATAATAACATACGATTTTTTTAGTAAATATATTTACCTATAACATAAAAATGCTTTTAATTTATTTGCTATTATTTTACGATAGAATATTTATCAAAAAATTAATAAAATGTAAAATTTGTACACGATTTATTCTTTTAATTTCAATCTTTGTTCGTTAGTAAATAAAAATCAATATTGAATATATTATTTATATTGACAAAAAAATCTATATGGAATACTACACATTTATGTTAATAAGATTATATATTGTTAAATATTTATAATAGTGTTTTAAATTATTACTCGTCATTGTAAATAATAATAGATATGATTTAAGTTGTATTAAGTTATCACATGAATGCACTCATTATATATTTTCATAGCATACGAATTACATAATAAATTAATCTTATTTATAGGTGAATTGTTTATTTCTACTACATGCTATAAATAAGCATCGTCACATAAATTTGAATATTTATATTTGAGCCATTCGGTTTCATTAATTAAAATCGATATTCAGTATAGTAATTTGAATTTATTTTATACTTTGTTTACTATAAAATTACTTTAATCCATTTATAAAAAATATAATATATCATTTATAAATATTTCTATCATATCTGTTAGACACTTTAAAATGTAAAAACACTAATTTCATATTGAATGGTATTATGTAATTAATTATATTTAATAATATATCGCACTATATTTAGATACCACTTTCTTTAATATACATATCAAAATTAATAAACTATAACGATCAATGCATTTTCTTAACATAAATTGTTTGTTTTGAAATAAATAATAAATATTCGATTTTAGAAATTATTAAAATGAAATGTTTAAATACAATCAATACATAAAATGTATTATAGATACTTAAAAGTATAGCAGTACTAAAGAGGTTGATGTTATTAAAGTTGTCACTGAAATAGTATATTTAAATACGATATCACTTCGTTTTTGTATAATCTTATACATACATATTTTTTAGATATACTTTGCATTTTAGGAGTAGCTGAGTAATTTTATTAGAAGTAATAAAACTCGGCTAAAAAAGATACTATGTGCTATAGAAAAACAGCTTGCGATTTTATGATGCGATAATAAATTGTGAATTAAGCTACATAAAATTATTAAAATATAAACATATAAAAAAGCGTCCTTAAAAAAATGACTTCTTGCAAATTAATAGTAAATGAAAATATCTACCTAAAATCATACTTTATATTCACAATGAAATCAATTATATATCTAATATATATATAAATTAAAATAATTCGAATCGAGCCAAGTGCTAAGTAAACTAAAAAACTATTTTGTCTTTTTAAATATAATTACGTGAATATATAGTTACTAATTTTAAATCAAATACATGTTACAAGATTCTTAAAACATATTATCGATCCAAGTAGGAAAGTTTTTCAGACCCTTAAATCTTATTAAAGTGACGCAGAATATCAAAAATGAAAACTATTCGCACACTTAATTGAGATATTTAACAATGCAAACATATATACGCTTTTTCTACCCAAATATAAGCATATAAAAAAATGCAAAGTTAAATGTCATGAAAACTGAATGAAGTGATGGAAGCAACTGTTTTTTAAAGGTTTATGTAAATATAAAAGAAAAAGCATATAATATAAAAACTTATTCGTAAAAATAAATTTCAAATCGTATATAAGTAAATTTTAACAGATATTACATGATCTAGTCGAACTAGTACAAGATAGATATGATAAAAAAATGAATTGTGACCATAAATATGAAAAATGTAGAATGTGTTCACTTATAGACATGTTAAATATTTAATCAAATACATAACCTGACTCTATTTAGTCAACTAATTAAGCGAGCTTTTTAGAATTAAAAGTTATCATAAAATATTTGTCTTAGTTAAAAGGAGCTGCATTAATAGCATCTTATATTTTTCATAAAATATATAATAACGATTTATTAGTACCAGTAATTTATAGGAAAAACCTAGATTGTAGTGCAATAGTTAAATGATTTTAGTATAAAATAACTATTATATCCTTAAAGACCATCTTAATAAATTTTTAATTTTTATTACATATATGTATATTTTTTATAATATCATAACTATGTAACTCAATTTTGGCAATTAGAAGTTAATTGTCGAGATTTGTTTACATAAAACCACCTGACCACTGTTAGGAGAATAAAGATAGCAAAAATCAGACCATCAAAATTTATTTTTTGTTAGAAAGAAAAGCATTCGTTGAAGTTAAATAAAATTTATGTGAAAAAAGCATTCGATTAGATTTGCATAAAGTTACGATAGAGCGTATATCCAAATTAAGTTTCAAAAAATGTAAATCGTTTTTTTTGAAAATATAATATATAACCGAATTATAAATGTACAATATGATCTATATCTGGTCGTTTATAAAAGCTTAAGTAAAATATATTAGGACGATGTTCTGGTAATTTTATACTCTTTGTCTATATATCATTTATAGAACAAAAACTTATTGAAAGATATTCATAATTTTGTTAGTAGATACATATAATTTTTTCATTTAATTGGTTACTTATTAATTATCGAAGATCTTAAACTTTTCGAAAAAAATATTATTTAATGTGTGATATGGTTTAAAAGACTCAATCTAATACAATACAGCTAGATATTAGCTAAGATAAATCAGCTCAAAGTAAAACTATATTTTATAGTATTGATTTATAGAATTCTTTAATTACTATCGAATATATAAAATGATGTTATCAAAAAATTATTTTAGAATGTATGTTCTGTGAGTTTTTAATTTTAAATTGCTGTTTATGTCAAAATTTGATTTGTAATACAGATTTTAGGTAATAAATGAGAGTGTTATTGTTTTTTTAACTATTACATTGTTATAGAGCATTTATTACTTGCTAACATTTTAACGCTCAATCACAACATTCCTCAAGATCTTATAGAACATAAAATACACTTAAAATCCTAGTGTGAATTGTAGTTATATTTTAATTAATTAAATATGAAATTCAACTTTCTTGAGAAAAGTATGTATATGTTTTTCTAATTATTTAAACGCTGATAAAAATATTTCATCAAAACGAACAGCAAATTAAAGTAGAAAAGCAACATAGGACTCTGAGATACATAAGTAAATTATTGTAGAATTATCTCATACGATTATTTTTACTAATAAATAATCAATAAGCAATAGTTTTATGAGAAGTAAATAAGCTTCTATTAATAAGACGGTAAATCAAAAGGACTTCTTTGTTTTGTAACGAAAAATTTTGATTTTTTTGGAAAATGTGCTTTCCGATGCTGAAATCGGGGTGTTTAAAAAATTAGTTGTCATTCTGAAAAAAAATAATAATCAAATGTTTTGCTATGGCTATATCTAAAATCATAATAAAATTAGATGTATATTTACCTTTGTTCAGAAAAATACGTATTTGAAAAATAAGAAAACTACGATATCACACAGTCCAGGAGGCCAAGGAAAACAAAAAAGCCGAATTTGGGGTCGATATATAGAGCATATCTGGTACTTAATTATATATAAATATACTAGATATATTTATTATGACAAGATGAAAAATGAAAGTATTATGTTTGAGGTCGAAAATAACAAGTTAAAATAACTTATATATTGTTTAAATCAAAAAGGAAATAATCTATGACATACTACTAAGAAAATTAGTCCTGTCGTATAAAACATAAGACAAAATTACATTTATGACATAGGATGGGGTGAGTGATAATTAGGTACAATAGAGGATATTTTAAATGCAATCTTATGATAGAGGCGTACATATTATAAGCTGTATTGAAAATAAAGAAGAATCATTGAGCATTATTGTACGTAAAAGGTCTAATATAAGAAACAATAGAAAGATTCATAATGCTGTGCTATTGAATGACAACTTGTCAAGAAAAAAAGATAACAATTAACACATTATGTTTTTTATAAAAAAATATTAGTTTTATATGGTATTAAAATATATGTATATATTATAAAAAATTATCAAGTTGATTTGATATTTATATATTATGATACCTGATATTTTCATGTACTTAAATCTAAACGATAGTAATATTTGTGTCGAATTTATAAAGAAATCATTAGATAAAATATTCAGTTTTTTATAATACAAAACTTTTACTTAAAGTTATCCTGAATTTAATAAAGTGTTGTATTTTTGAATTTTTTACTATATCTCTATTCAATATGATGATCAAATAAGCTTTTTATTCATTATAGATGATATAAGATAAGAAATGTAAGATATTGGTCTATTGAAATAAAAACAAATTTCATAATTATAATTGATTGGCATACTTGTTTATAATAAAACAATAAAAATACTTAGATAAAAGCAATACGTAAATATTCAAATATAAGAAACTGAAAAGCGCATAAAATATAATATTTACATACTTAATTTATATCATTATAGATTCTATAATATATAAATGTTTTTTTTATTTAATGGTTAGTGTTATGTTATTCTTTGTCTTTTTTTTCGATGGGCTACGGTTGGCATCTAGTGGCACTTGTTTCTCCGAATCTTTTCACAGTATTTTCTACTCGATCTCTTACATCTATGTCATCCTCAATGCTTCTTCTGTACTCAAGTGATATGGTTTTTGAGCGTTTTCTTCAATACCGTCGATTGGATGTATGCCTCTATCGTATAGATTATTTTAATTCTTTAAGATAATTCCTGTGCTACTGGGCTACCACATTATTCCATGTCATAACATAAGAGATTATTTTAGTTTTTTGGTTGTATAGCAAGCCTAATTCGTTCTTCAAGAAGTCGTATTTCTTCTTCTTCAACGTTTCAATAATTTGAAGATTGGCTTGGCTCGTATAAATGTTTTCAAATATTAATGATACAAAACGGAGCAAAAATACACGAAATTACTCAATAAAGTTAAATATTACTTGCTCGATCGAAACAGGTCATATGATAGTACATCGTACTTATAACAAAATATAACCATGTATTAAAATATAAAAAGTGTATGAATAATAGGTTGAAATAAAATATCGTATTAAATTTTGATAAAAGACTCAAAGATGCATGCAGAAATAATTTCGTGTAAAGATTAGATGTAAAAAAAAAAAAAGCGAATAATGAAAAAATTTATTTTCAAATAAATAACAAATAAAATTTAATTAGTGATTTTTTTATATTTTAATAATTTGTCGATTAATAATTAAATTTTTAAAAATATATAAGATTTATGCATTATGTTTATTAAGGAATTCTAATGTAATAAAACAAAATATAGACGTAGTGGTGTTTATTTATTAATTGGTTTTAAAGAGTTTAAAGACAAAAAATAATAAGATGAATAAAATAGTTAAAGTTATAATAAATTTTTAAATAAAATATCAATTAATTAAGTATAACCATTTCGGCATATGCAATTGCATTTTTCAAATTAAAAAAAAAATAATTATAAGATTTAATAAACAAAAGTATTACGAGATATAATTATAAATGAAATTAATTAATGTCCAATATATATTGTATAACAATATTTCAAGAATTTATTTTTTTGTTGATTGACTAATATATTTTGCTGATTCACTATAATATACTGAAAACCAAATTAACTTTGCTTCTAAATATTTCATATATCGGAAAATCATTATAGTCTATTATCATAAATTTGATATATTTAATGAATTCATATATTATTATAAAAAATAAAAGTTTGAATTAAAAACCAATATTTTAAAGTAGAATTGTATAAATACTACTTGTTCAATATATCATAATATGCAGTAAAACAGAAAACTCATACAAAAATATTTAATATCTCTATTAAATACATATATTCAATAATTGACATATAACTTATATGAAATACACAACGTATTTAACTTGTTCTTATTAAATTAGATTATTTATGAGTAATAGTAAAAATAATTAATTTACTATTTATTATACATGTTCATATTTAAAGTATTAACCAATCGAAGACATATATACTATTATATTTAAATGCTTTAGAAATAAAATAATTTTCTTTGATATGCTATATATTTAAGAATTTCATATAGTATTAGATAATATAGTGTCATTATTTTTTATTACTGAAATCTTGAATAAATAATTATTTTCTTAAATTTATAAATATTGATATCATTTAAAAACATATTTTCATTTCTATGGACTTACCTATTTTCATATAATTTCAATATCATTTTATAATATTTATTTTTAAAATTAAAACATAATATAATAGTTTTGTTAACTTTTAATGTATTATACATTAAAATATATGTTTTTCTATTTTATATTATAAACATATAGAATTCTGCACATTGTATTATAATTATATAAGTTAAGTACTATTATACTCATTTTTATTATATAAGGGTTATGATAATATTTTTTTATTATACTTCTTTTAAGATCAATACAAAATGCGAACTATTATATATTTTATTCGAAAAGTAGCATAATTACACAGCTTACAATTATTCGAAGATTATTAATTCTTATCAACAACCCTACATTAATTTTTAATACTCTAAAATAAAATTTTATAATTTATTTATATTATATTATGAATATTGTTAATATAAAGAAAATGTGAATTCTCATTATTTTGCACATATCGGTGATGTGTTGTGAAAAAGAATTTAACTCGCAAATGTTTAATACTATTTCTTATAAATAATATACAAATTCGTTATGGCTAAAACGAAGTAAGTAGATATTTTAAAGTTTTGATTCTTATCGTTTAATAAATGAACAAAGTGAAAAAATAATAATTATATGTTCATTATAAAAATATTAATGTGTATTCTTGTTTCGTATAATATGTTTGTGAGAGTAAAATAGATAATAATGACTACTCGGTGATATGCTTAATAATGTATAAATTATATTATATCAAAAGAATGATGTGAATTCAAATATAAAAATGAAATTATAAAAAATTAAGTTTTTTGATGGATGATTAAAAATGAAATAAATAATAAAAATTTTTAATGCAATAAATAATTATAAAATAAGTTATTTAGTGTCGCCAATAAGCATATCAAAGTAAAAGATTTAAGAATTCAAATGATTTGTATAATTGACGAGAGACAATATAAAAAAATATCAGAATATGTCTTTAAAAATTAATAACAATTGTAGCAAAAATGCTTTTGTAATTGCTTATGTAAAGTAGTAAATAAAAGAGCAATAACATAATATAATATATAAAAATGGTTTATTAATGCATATTGTATATTTATACAAAAAAATATGAATATGACTTATAATTTTAATAATAAAACATTCAATTTTTTTGCTGTATGATTTATTAATGAAAATCATTTTACAAGAAGTATTGTGAAGTTGTATATCATAAATGAAAAATATTAAAAATATAAAATAAAAATTAATTTCAAAACAAAACATGATATGTTTATAATAAAACAATATAGCACATTTGACTTTTACAAAATCGAATAAACGTCAATACGTCGGTATATGTAATCGTTAGAAAAAATGCGGAAAATATTTTCTATATCATTATAATTTTACTTTCATATAATTAAATTAAAATGCAAAATGCATAAATAATCAAAGAGTAGTTAAATAATGTATAACTTACAAATTTCATAGTATTAAATACTGTTAATAAAATATATAAATCATATTATAAATAATAATAAGTAATGTGTTTAGTAATACATTGTATTTAATCGAATGTATATATAGAGATCATATGTAGTTTTATTTTGATTAATTGCATATCACAACTGATTGTATGCCACAAGACAAATGTAATAAAAATATAATAATAAATACATTTTTTAATAAAATTTGATCAATAAAATGATGAACGCCATAAACATGAAAAATTAACTTATATTTATTGTCTTGTAATAAGACAGGATGACTGTCAATTATTTTATTGCTTAGTATCGACTAAGTTCGTTTAAATATGCATTAGGCGAAAAACTAGTATATATATTACATATTTGTTCTTTAAAAAATATGAATGTGATCTTAGCTTTTCTTCAGTTTGAATACAAACTTTTATGCAATAAAATTGATGAAATTTTCATTATGCCTACAAATCTATTTTTATAATTGATGATATATCTGGAAGCAATGTTATATTTTATATTAGCAAAAATAAATGATGTTTAACTCATCTTAAAATTTATAATATTAATATCAAAAAAAGAAATATTATCTACATGGATTCCTCATATTTTGACTGTTTTTGTTGTATAACTATTCGTTATTATCAATGGTGTTAATTTTTATATATGTTTATAATATAATATAATATCATTTCATTGTGTTACCTCACCGTTTTTAATTTCTATATCTACAAATTAATTTTACTTTCAAACTAATGTATACTATAGATATTATTTTTATTTAGTATCGATAATTAGAATAGTAAAAGTAATGCGAGATAATTGGTCAAATACTGTATAGATTATAACAAATATTTATAGATATAAAATTCATAGTTAATATAGCATTTTATAAATAACAATATCAACATTATCAAATTGTAAAATGACATATATCAAAAACGGTGGTAAATAATTTAATTACTATTCATACCACTTAAATTTGTTTATATGCATAAATATGATAACAAAATTATATATTATGTATAATTTCCTCTTTAAGCATAATGCATTATTGATTGTTATATTATAAAATTTCACGATAGTTTTTTATACTTTAGTAATCAATTTATTTGGTGTATAATTTCTTTTAGTCTGATTATTTTTATTTATCGAATTAAATTTTACCGCAAAATTTTAATATCCGCTTTTTATATTGTATGTTATGATCAGACATTTATGCTAAAATTTGAAAATAGTCATACATTATTTTATATAGATCGTTTATTTGTTGTTCGCATTTATATTTATATGTTTATTATTAACTGTATTTGATTTATATGATTTTTTTCATAATTTTTTTACCAAAACCTTTCATATGATATTGTTTACATATTTTTAAAAATTTATTGATCCACCAAGTAAAATAAAATTTTTTAATATTCGATTGATTGAACATACCAGATTAGAAGGTTTATTATTTTTTAAATTTTGTTTTATTTAAATGGGAGTTATATTTAATAGTATTACTTTCGATATTATTTTACTTTGACCTGCGGTAGACATCCAGTTACGCTAGCTTTCATTAGAGCGTCGACTACTTTTTCAACAACCTCCTTCGCTTCCAATCCATCCTCAATACTTCTTCAATGCTCAAGGGAGATGGTTTCGAGCGTCTTTTTAAGCACAGTTGATTGGATATATGCTTCTATTTGGGGTGTAATCCCGAGCTCTTTTAGATAGCTTCTGTGATATTTAGTCACAACACTCTCCCATGTTAACACATATGGTATTATCTTAGTTTTTGCTTTATATAGTATTCCAAGCTCGTTTGCAAAGAGGTTATATTTTCTTTATTTCTCAACTTCAACTTACTGCAGGTTACCCTGGCTCGTGACACTGATCTCAGCCAGATCATTTTCAGCGATCTCTTGGACTGTGTGGCTTCTGAGTTTCTTTGTTTTCTTGAAGCCGTATTTATTCATTAATAAGAGGTGTATTCATCTCAACACCTCATTATGCCTTTGGGTATAAAAATGGTCAAGTATTCGATACATCCTGTTGCTAGGTGATAGATAGTTTTTTGTTGCCTGGTTACAATGATAGCATAAAGGAGCGGTATCTATCCAGAAAATAATTCTGTCTTGGATGAACAATATAGTGCTTCAGCACATAATTTTTATCCCCAAATGTCATCCAAGTGGAAGAGTCTTTTAAATTAATATGCTCATTTAAGCGCGCTCTATACAGCTTCTCATGTAGTTTTTTATTATTAATCTTGCCGTATAGTGAGTCACGCTGAGCATTTATAACACTCTTTACAGAGACGTCTTCCAGA
>SBIQ01000124.1:0-25406 GCA_014805555.1 Astathelohania contejeani | reverse complement strand
GAGTACCTAAGGGGAAAAGATTGTCTCAATTGAGACAGTTGCTGCACTGGGTCAAGAACCTCACAGATTATTCCATATATAAAAAGAGCCTCTAGAGTATAGCCAAGCAATCATAAATCGTGAAGGACTTCGTTTAAATAAAGGAAACATTATAATGCTAGCTTTATTTAAATAAGATTTGTCACGATTTATGATTCCTTGGATATACTCTAAAGGCATATGGAATAAAAATTTTGACCTAGTGCAGCAACTGTCTCAATTGAGACAATCTTTTTCCCTTAAGTACCCATACCGCTGTTAGTCGAAGCCTTACCGTATATCGGATTTGAATCGACCTTGCGAGCAAGGCAAGGTACCTGTACCCCGGTAATTTTGGCATCAAACCAAGGCACTCTTATCATCATAGTGTTACTCGTAACCGTCCATATGAAGCCGTGCATCTGACTTACCCGGAGTCCCCCTATTGCAGATATTCCAATATAAGCAGAATGTCTGCATGTTGCCTTGATATAATCTAGGCGTGAATCTGCTTTTATATTTTCGTATTTATTGTTTTCCCGATGCGCCTCCTTTGCTCTAGATAAAACTCAGTATATTTTTATGAGTCGTCAATTATGCAATGGGTGCGTTAATTAATAAATGTATAAAACTAGATGACTATTTAACTAATCTCTAAAACTCCTACCTCTGAGAAGGAATGAAGAAAATTGGTAAGTTGGTTATCTACAAAACACACACATGGATAGGCAGTTTTGGATTTGAATTCCAAGTTTTTAATTGTCCATCAGCTACTGACACCCCAAACTACTAGTGAATTCTCGTCCTAATTGAATATTAATTCGGACGACAATCACTTATAAATATAATTTTAATTTTTATATTAATTATCATAGTCCATTTATAAAAAAATCTTTTTATTTAAAGAGTTAGTGTTGTGTTATTTGTTTTTTATGGCCTGCAGTTGGCATTCAGTGGTACTCCAAATCTTTTCACGGCCTCTTATATTCGATCTTACACCATGCCATCATCAATGTTATACTCAAGTGATATGGTTTCAAATGTTTTTTTCAATACAGTAGATAGACGTATGCCTCTTTATAAAAAAATATAAATATTTGCTATTTAATTTCTCTTTTTATTTCATTTATTTGTTCTTATATATCATCAATCTCTTTTCTTAATAAGCTTTATGATAAAATATTTAGTATTTAAAAACTAATGTTTCCAAGTTAAATGTATGAACAAATAATAAATATTAAGTTTATCATATATGTTTTCGTAGTTGTGATATAGTTTTTCTATAAAAATTAGATGCAACATCTTTCTGATACATTTTATTTATGAGCATATATCTCTTACATTTTAATTATACAACAAGGACTAACAAAACAACTGTTCATCAATCAACATAACTTAATAGCATGATAATTTAATTATGTAGTAATTAAAACCTGAATTCGTAATATAATAATAAGCAAAGGGGATTATAAAATAATAAACAAATTTTGTTTCCCATAAATGAATTCAAACGAAATAAAAAAAATAATCAATATGATTGATTTAAAGATGGATGAGATCGATAACAAATTAAAGAAAATAACAGATTCAACACCATATTTTGATAAGATACATGATTTACATGACCAGATAAAATCTCTTCAAGATATAAATGAAGCACTATCCAATAAGTGCGAAGAAACAGAAGAATATTATATAGAAAAAATCAGACAGCATAAATTAAAAACGTGCGAAAATTGTAAGATGCTTGAATTTAAATATTTAAATATATTAGAAAAAATAAACGAATTAAAACAAGAAATAGAAATTTTAAAAATTAAGATAAAAGTTTCAAAATAAGTAAAATATTTTTTAAGTTATAAATTTTGGAATGTGTTTTATAAGACCAATGCTTTGGCTCAGTTATATTAAAATCAAGAAGTACATAAAAAAGTATTTTTATGCTTTTTATTTATTTCGCATTGTTAGAACAACATCAAATCAGGATTATAACTTTGTATTCAAGTGTTATAAGTTATCACATACATATGGAATATAAGTTTATAGTTGCCCATCGCTTTGTGTTTTATAAATGATATATTTTCTAGTTTAAAAAGACTAAAATAATGCCTTATGTTATGACATGGGATGTTGTGGTAACTAAGCACCACAGTAGTTATCTTAAAGAATTAAATATAACCCCTACGATAGAGGCATACATCCAATCGACGGTACTAAAGAAAACGCTCGAAACCTTATCACTTGAGTACAGAAGAAGCATTGAGGATAGCATAGACGTAAGAGACCGAGTAGAAGATGCTGTGAACAGATTTGGAGAAGCAAGTGCCACTGGATGCCAACCGCAGGCCATCGAAAAGAAAGATAAAGAATAATATAGCATTAACCCTTAAATAAATACTATTATGTTCTAGTTTAAATATAAATCATCAAATTTTATTTACAAAAGAATATTTTTATTTAATTTATGCATCTGAATTACAGAAGTTGTATTTAGAATTAAGAAAAGGTAAATACAAAAGAATAATTTTTATAAAATCATATTCCATCAATTTTTTATTTTTATATAAATAATTTATGATAACAGTATAATAATTAAACGTCTTTAATAAACAATAAATGCTTTGCAATATATTATATTATAAAAATAATTATCTTAATTGAGATGATTTATTCATTGGATAAATAATATCATTTCAAATATTGAATTTTTAAAATTAAATTAGAGTAACATTAACTACTTTATATAAATAATTTATTACTTTTACAAAGATTTGAAGAAGCGAGTGCCACTAGATGCCAACTACAGGCCATAGAAAAAAAGACTAACCCTATAAATAAAAAGTACTTTTACGTATAAAGCATTTATTAACTGAAATGAAAATATATAATAAGAATGATTAGATGAACAAAAAAGTAAACTTTATATAATATTAAAATACAATTACTTATAATAGCAATTGTTTATTTTTAAATAAATTTATTAATATAAATACTCTATGAAAAATGACGATAATATAAATCAAATCTCATTTTAAAACCAATGGTATATTGTTTTAAATATTAAATTTTTTATATAAATTTAAGAATTAAATGTAACACATTTTTCATAGTATTATGGCATATATTTATTCATTCTATATGTGCAGTATAATATTTTTAAAATCAAAGAAAGAAATACTTTTTATTTACATTTAGTTATAAGCTTAAGTCAATTATATAAAATTAAAATTTTATAATGAATATTTTTAATATTCTTTTAATGTATTATATATACTATTTATTATTAGGTTTTAAGTTATTATAATATAAATTAATTAATTTGTAACGATTTGATTTAAATAAATCTATAATTAGAATTTATGATATAAGCATACTTCTGGATATCATCTTTTCGAATTTGAATTTCAAAATATTAAGCTTTATATTATTATGATAATAATTTGTTTGCTTTTAAATAAATTAAAATTCATTTTTCTGGTAAAATACCTTTAAAATTTTATATCTAATGTTAATACACCACTATCTTATTAATAATATTTTTATATTCAATTTAAAAAAATACCCCTTCACTTAAAATGGGACGAATTTATGGACACGGCAAAGGTAAATCGAGATCAGTTGTACCCTACAACCAAGTAAGATCATCCTGGGTAACAAAAAGCGACGACGAAATCGTAAACGAGATACTAAATCTGGCCCGCAAGGGATATACACCAAACAAAATTGGTAATATTTTAAGAGATGAGCACGGAATCGGTAAAGTATCGCATTTCCTAAAGGATAGGATTTTGAATATTTTGAGAAAGAATGGATGCGCTCCTTCTATTCCTGAAGATGTTGATGCTGTCTACAAGAAGTGTATTAATATGCGTGAGCATATTGCAATGTTCCGAAATGATAAAGGAGCCCGGTATCAGCTAATGCTTGCTGAATCTAAACTTCACAGGCTAATACGCTATCATAAGAAAAATAATACATTGTGTCCGACTTGGAAACCCAAATTTACGAAGAGTATTAAATAAAATGATTTAAATTATTTTTTATAAATTGTTTCTTATATTAGAATAAATTATATACAATTAGAACCTTATCACTTGAGTACAGAAGAAGCTTTGGGGATGAGATGGACGTAAGAGATCAGTAGAAGAAGCTGTGAAAAGATTTGGAAAGGCGAGTGCCACTGGATGCCAATTGCGGACCATACAAAACGAATAACACAATACTAACCTTTTAAATGAAAAGATGAAAATAATAAAATTAAAACAAAATCGAATCTTTTAATTTTTAAAATTTTGCATTAAAGTACCACAACTTTATTTCATCAAAAAGTAGAAAATTTATTTAGTATAAAAAAGTAAATTATAAAATATATTTAAATAAATAAAAATGTCTTTACGTATTAAATAATTAATACAGCAACTATTCAGAATTATTACTTATTCTTAGGACGTATGATATATTTCGTAAATAATATATTATATAAATGAATATTATCATAATTCAGTATTAACGAGAAAGATTCACAGCACTTACACTTTAATAATAGAATTAAAATGTATATGTTATAATACTTTATATTAATAATACAATATAAATACTTTTAACTATTAAAATGAATGGCAATGATTCACATCTTTTTATATGTTTTTATGATTTTACTCATCAATTATCCGCTTAGTAAAACAAAATTTGTTTTTAATTAAAATAAAAAATTTAAAAATGTTCTATTGACGGTTTACGATGAATATAATTGCATTTTTATAATATTTATACGAGAAGTCGTCGCGTTTAAAAAAATATTTACAAAATTCAGTCAAATAATTCAAATGGGTAATATCAGCTTTAATCAGAGTGCCCCATCTTTTATCATATATTAATAAATCTATCATATATTTTATATTAGTTTTTAATCTATTTAAATTTCAATGTTTCTATCAGCAATAGCTTATAAAATATTATTAAGAACACTAACACTTAAATAGAAAATAATAAATTATTTCGTTTAAATCAACTAAATAATTTGTATAGAATAAAAAACCAAGTATTGTATTTTTATTATATAACAGATTTATGTTTCATTTATATATTTAAAAGAAGGAGTGATCCATTTAAATGCTATGGAATGAGTCGTAACTATAAGATAGAAAAGATTTTTATGCCATAGTAAATAAGTAGCATGTTTTTTAAAAAGATGAGTTATTACAAAACAATGTAAATATAAAAATCTAAATATAATATTTATTATGGTGTTTTTAAAACTATAAAATACAGCAAATGCCATATATCCTCACGCTTTGATGTTTTTTTTTGCTAATTTTAAACTTATTAATCTTAGATAACAATTATTTATCAAGTTTTATTTAAATGGGGCTTATATTTAATAGTATTACTTTTGATATTATTTTCCTTTGACCTGCGGTAGACATCCAGTTCCGCTAGCTTTCATTAGAGCGTCGACTGCTTTCTCAACAGCATCCATCACTTCCAATCCATCCTCAATACTTCTTCGATGCTCAAGGGAGATGGTTTCGAGCGTCTTTTTAAGCACAGTTGATGGATATATGCTTCTATTTGGGGTGTAATCCCGAGCTCTTTTAGATAGCTTCTGTAATATTTAGTCATAATACCCTCCCATGTTAACACATATGGTATTATCTTAGTTTTTGCTTTATATAGTATTCCAAGCTCGTTTGCAAGTAGGTCATATTTTTTTTCTTAACCTCAACTTGCTGCAGGTTATCCTGGTTCGTGATACCGATCTCGACTAAATTGACCATATTTTCTCTCTTATCGTAAATAAATATATCAGGTCGATTATGCTTGACCAGGATATCAGTTCTAATCCTAGTTCGACTCTGATCTCAGCCAGATCATTTTCAACGATCTCTTGGACTGAGTGGCTTCTGAGTTTCTTTTTTTTTTGAAGCTGTATTTATTGATTAATAAGAGGTGTATGCATCTCAACACCTCTTTATGCTTTCGGGTATAATCATGGCCAAGTATTCGATCACATCCTGTTGCTAGCTGATCGATAGTTTTTTTTTGCCTGGCCACAATGCTGGCATAAAGGAGCGGTATCTCCCCAGAAAAAATTTCTGTTTTGAATGTAACAATATAGCGCTTCAGCACGTGGGTTATTATTCCCATGTGTCATCCAAGTGGAAGAGTCTTTTAAATTAATATGCTCGATAACAATTGTTTATTATATAATTTTACAGAATTTATAATCAATGAATATTGTAGAAAGTTAAAATAATAAAGTAAATCAATTGATTGGATTCATTATTCAGAGAAACACTGATGGGAAATAAAATATGGTTTAAAAAATAGGGAAATAATATTGAAAATCAAAAAGAAGATCTAATGGTGGAATGTAGGATTTATATGCTGTGAAATTAAATAATTATTTATTATAAATTCGAAAATAGAAGTGTGATATTGTTAAAATATATCGTTGTTTATAATCTTAAATTAGGAAATTGAATAACCACAGATTTTCTGGTTATGCCTTTATCAAATAATCATTTTTATATGAAGATAAAATACATCAAACATTTTATAGAGCAATCAATACGCACGAAAAACATTAAATTAATGTGTAAATTAATAAATATTTTTATTTAATAAAAGATGAATAAAAAATGCATTCTTTGAATAGATTCATTTTTTCAAAAATTATTAAACAATACATTTGAATATTTATTGAAATATAATAAACAAAGCGTATATTCGCATCTTTAAATGAATTATATTTAGTTTTTAATATGTCAACTGTTTACTCATTCTTGACTTATTTTACTAAGATATTTATGTTTCCAATAAATTGATATGACTTAAGAAAAACAATAAATCATTTATTTAATAGAGTGTTATATTTTGTTGCCATCAAATTTGTTTTTTAACACTTGCTTGCGGTGGATATCATCTTTACTCGTATTACTAAGCCTCTCAACCGCTTGTCAATCCTATTTGTTATATCAAATCCATCTTTAAAAAGAAAATATTATATTACAATAATATAATATACTCATTATATTTCTTTATGATTTAATACAGTATAGTACTGTATAATTTATTTAAACTTCAACCGTTTCTATTTATCACACTCATTATATTTCTATTATTATTTTATTTTATGTATTTTTTAGAATTGATCTTTATTGTCTAATTTCTAAGCATTATTGATTATCTTCCATTTTATAAATTATTTCATCTGCTGCTTTTTCTAGCCTATCAGATATAGCCATTCCTACCCGCTCATCATCTACGCTCAAAACAAAAATATATTTGCAATACTTGTCCAATTCTCGTATGGCTGAAAATAATGAAAAAGCAAATTTTTCTTTTTCTGTTGGAAAATCAAGCAATATTACTCGTTTTGTCGAGTCTATTGGATTTCCTGAATTTATCATTACTTCTTTTAGTTTATTCCAAAAATAATCTGCTGCTACTATGCAACCAAACACGCCTTTTCTTTTTTCAAGCTCGTTTAAAATATAATCCTCAAAGTCGGCTTCTTTTCCTTTGAATAATATTAATGGATGGGTGGGAGAATAATGTTTGTATTTCATACCTGGTGAACCTGCAACCCCATCTTTTAATACACGTGTTTGCACCTCAAGTGATACGTAGGGTTCTAAATCTTCAACTGTAATACTCCCCGGCCGAAGAAGCAAATTTTTATCCTCCAAACAATTTATAACTGTGGATTCTAAGCCAAACAAGCATTCACCCCCATCTATAATTAATTCGACCTTGCCATCAAAATCTTCTTGAACGTGATTTACTGTTGTTGTGCTTGGTCTGCCACTAATATTGGCCGAAGGCGCTGCTAAAGGCACACCCAAATTTTTAATTATTTCCAATGCAATTTTATTAGAGGGCATTCTCACGGCAACCGTGGATAGCCCAGCTGTTATTATAGGAGATATAGATTTTCTGGCTTTAAAAATCATCGTAAGAGGACCTGGCCAAAATCTATCTATCAGCTTTTTATATATTTCAGGTATCTCACCATCAATAACACTCATTAGCATCTCTATCGATGCAACATGCACAATTAATGGATTATCGCATGGCCTACGTTTTATACGAAATATTTCTTTTAGTGCTTCTTCGTTGTATATATCTGCTGCTAATCCATATACAGTTTCTGTTGGTATCACTACTGGATGTTTAAAATATCTTTTAAGTTCATATTTTGAAATATCGTTAATTTTTTTAATTTGAGTGTTCATAAATGGGTTAATATAATGAAAGTATTTATATTAAAAGTGAAACAAAAATGTAAAAATAGGATTGGAAATTCATTGTAACGTGTTTCAGCATAATTATATCATAATAATTTGAATTATATGAGTACTAATTCTTCGTATATGTCATTGAATTATAAATCAAAGTGTATTAATTTTCTTATTAGATGAGGTGTTAGTTGGTAAAAAAGAAGTTTAAATTCATTACATTGGGAGTTTAATATACAGCAATATATATCTGAACAATGTTTAAACATTTACTTATAAAAGTTAAAGTATTAAAACTCAGAGTAGATTAAAAATATAGCAAATAAGTAATTAAGAGTTATGATATTCTATGATATAATAACATGTTATATTTAATAATATGGCCGCCATATCAGATAATGCACGTTTTCATATTTTAAGCAAAATTTATATTAATGAAATCAATCCAGATGTAATAAGAAAATGCAATGAAAAGATTCATTATCAGCCATATATATTAAACAGGGTCATATATATCTCATAACACTAAAATTCATATCTTGAACAATACAATAAATAAAAGTTGTTTCAAATAAGTATTCTACTAGTTTCCAGATTATATTATGCATTGATAAAAATACATGTTTTATTTTTTTTATAATTTAAAATAAATTAAAGTTTGTTGATATATAATTTGTCTGAATTAAACTTCAATTAGGACGAGAATTTACTAGTAGTTTTGGGTGTCAGTAGCTGCTGGACAATTAAAAACTTGAAATTTAAATCTAAAACTGTCTATCCATGTGTCTGTGTTTTGTAGATGACCAACTTACTAATTTTCTTCATTCCTCCTTAAAGGTAGTATTTTAAAGGTTTGTTTAAAAGCCATCAAGTTTCACACATATATGGCATTTGGTTAATGCTCCCATTACTAAATTGACAACTCATGAAGATATCATGAGCTCTATCTAGAGCAAAGGAGGCGCATCTGGAAAAACAATGAATATAAAAACAGACCTCGCACCTAGATTAAGCCAAGGCAACACGCAGATGTTCCGCTTATATTGGAATGTCTGCAGTAAGGGGATACCGGGTATGTCAGCTGTACGGCTCCATATGGACGCTCACGAGTGACACTGCGATGATAAAAGTGCCCTGGTTTGATGCCAAAAGTACCGGGCTATAGGTACCCTGCCTTGCTTGCATGGTCGATCCGGCTCCGATAGACGGTATGAGTACCTAAGGAGAAAAGATTGTCTCAATTGAGACAGTTGCTTCACTGGGTCAAGAACCTCACAGATTATTCCATATATAAAAAGAGTCTCTAGAGTATAGCCAAGGAATCATAAATCGTGAAAGATTTCGTTTAAATAAAGGACGTATTGATATATAATTGGCGAGCAAATTATTAGATTTGTTATGCAAAGAAAATATTAAAATAATGCTTTATGTTATGACATGGGACAGAGTAGTAACCAAGTATCTCTTAAAGAATTAAATAATACCTCTGCGATAGTGGGATACATTCAATCGACGATATTGAAGAAAACGCTATAAACCATAATATTTGAGTACAATTGAAGATAACATGGACGTAGAAGAGATTGTGAAAAGATTTGGAGAAACAAGTGCCACTGGATGCCAACCGCAGGTCATAGAAAATAATAACACAACACTAACTTTTAAATAAAAAAGTTTTATCAATATCCCAAATATATAAATATTATTATCATTTTGTATTGGTTTAAATATGTAATGTTTAATATTAAATTTAAAGAGTTAGTGTTATGTTATTCTTTGTATTTCTTCTCTATGACCTGCTGTTACCATCCAGTGCCACTTTTAATATCAAATTAAATTTATATTCTTTCAATACGAGATTATCATTTACTTTTATATTATTAATATGCAATCTTCGTTTGTTGTATAAACTTTTATGCTGTAATTACTGCATATTACTTATATAAAAAAAGATGTTGCCAATTTTATTATTTTCATTTGGAAGTTTAATTTCTATTTAAAAATTTTTGGGTATTTAAAAAAAGAAATATATCCCTTATTCACTTTATCATCTAATCAGAGTAGTTATATTATTTCAATAATTATCTAAAATGTTATATATTTTATCTATGCATTAATTTATTTTATTATCTTCGAATTTGTCCTCCTTTTTCATATAACTTATTTTCTTTTCATGAATACTAGCATAAGTTAATAAATTATAAAATTAAGAAATTGGTTAATTGATCTTTTATCATTCCAAAAAATATAATCAATTACTATAAATAATTGGTTATATGTCAAAATTTCCTTGGAGTAATTTTTAACACTCTATAACAATTTAATTGAAGACTTATAAAGCAGATATGAATTAACTTATTTATGAAAATATAACAGATTTATTTATAATGTTTTTGAAGTTTGTTTGGACTATCATTAGTAATATTTTTATTATCTGGAAACATTTTTATTACATTAACTTCTGAATTAAGCAAATTAAAATATTTTTCGATTTCTTCATGACTCTGCTTTTTTGTAATATAATCAATTTTTGGATCCTTTGCCCATAGTGGTATGTCAAAGGGTGGCGTTACCTTACTTTCATCCTCTGGATCAATAAATGGCAAAATGGTTTTTGGCTTATATATAATGGGATCAAATTTAATATACGGCTGTTTAAATGGAGACTTCTTCAATTTGTTATCAATAATTGTTTTGTACAATGAATTAGGAGATTCAAATTTGTGTTGTATCGGTTTTTCTGATATATCATTTCCTGGTCTATTTAAGCTGAGACTAGGCTTGGGTATTTTACTGTGTATATAAGATGATGTTTGTGATAATTCGGATAATTGAGTTTCCTTAATTGCTTTTTTTCTTGGTGTAAGATCTTTTAATGTTTCAAGAATTTTTGACTGATTGTCACTCCCAGATATTTTGGATGATGTACTAGCATTCATTTCTTTTAATTTTTGCTTATATTTCAACTGTTTTAATAAATTATTTAATTTTATATTCTTTTCTTCTATGGGTTTAATTGTTACCTCTTTTTCTATAACTATCGTTTTATATCCTTGATTGTTAATATCATTCTCTATTTCATCTAATAATTCATTTTTTATTATTTCATCATCCTTTGTTATTTCACATTCTTTTTTAATATCCTTTTCTATTTCATCATCATTTTTGATATCCTTTTCTATTTCATCATCATTTTTGATATCCTTTTCTATTTCATCATCTTTTATATAAGTTGATTTTATAAACTGATCTTCTGTCTTTACTTTATCTTCATTATCACAACTTTTTATGAAATCATTTTTTGTTTTCTCATTGCTAATTTCTTCATTTATTTGCCCGTCTTTTATTTCTACATCATCTTTTTTTATTTTCTTCAGCTTTTCAGTACTCTTTCGCTTACCATCTTTTATTGCTGTAGAATTTGCATTTCCTTTATTGACAGCTTTCTTTGGTACTCTTACTATTTTTCCATTTATTTTTCTTGGAACATATTCTATTACTTCATTTTCGTGATTGTTACCAATATCCTTAGTGTATATTTTTGATTCTTCAGATATATTTTCTTTGCTATCTTTGTTTATACCATTACTCTTTTTTCCATTTACTTTAGTTCGTTTTCGTCCTGGTTCTTTAGATACATTGCTCCCTAATACACGTATATTTATTTTTTTATCCTTGGTTCCAGATATCTGTTTGTATTTCTTTATTATCGTGTTTATTTGTTCGTCTGCCTCCACTTCCAGCTTTTTTATTATGTTATTCCATTCTTCTCGATATTTTTCATACAATGCCATTTTTATGCCCTCAAATAAAAAATTAAAAAAGAAATTTATGAATATTCATTGGGAAATAAATTTGGATGATATAAATAAAAAAATTATTCATATAAAAAACATTAATATGTCATTGTTATAATATAGGACGGTGTGGTAACCAAATATTACAAAGTGTCTTTTAAACACCATAATTTGTTTACATTCCATTGATCGTTCTAAAGATAACCTTGAGAAAATCTCGCTTAAATATAAACGAAATATCGAGGATAGATGTATGTTAAGGATAGTATTGAGGAAACAGTATGGAAGTTTTGACACGCAAATTAAGCTGACTGCTTAACATGGCTGTTAGAAAAAAATCATAAAAAGTATTTTATTTAATAAATGTGCCAATGTAAAATTTTTTCTTCTTTTTTATTATCTGCCCTTTAACACACATTTCCTAAATCTTTACACAATTTCTATATGAATACATTCTTTATACTATAGTATAAAAAGGTGTCTTAATACTATTTATCAATGTTAGATGTTGATAAATATACTTCATATGAATGTAGGTTTAAATAAATGTATTAATTTAAATAAGTCTTTAAATAAAGGTATATTGTCAACTTAGTAAATATATATATTTATCATCTGCGATTTAAATACATTGACACTTATTTTCAAAGTTTTCCATTACCTATTCTGTATTAAATTGATATTATTATGAGTGTTCTTATAATACCATTGATTGGGTGTATTCTTTTTTAATTTAAATGAGCGTATTTATATTTTCATTTTTAATTTGAAAATGAACGCGTTATAATTCGTATCGATACTAAAATAAAAACTGCATTCTACAAAAAAAAGGAAATTTTATGTTTAAAAATCTAATAATATGAACCATTTCAGTTAGGTTCCAAAAATCATTTGTCTAACATATTCTATTCGTCTTTTATATTTCTTGCTAGATGGATTAATATCCGATTATTATTCTTATGCGATACTTAATCAAATAATTTACAGATTTTTCATAAGCGTGAGCTATTTAATAAAATTTTCAATTCTAATGGATCATCACAAATATGATATCCTGCCATATACCATAATATATAAAATGACGATCATTTTTTACATTTATATAGAATTATCCTCGTTAAATGAAATACCATATTTTTTATATAATATAATTCAACTCATAAGGTTATCTTGCTTGTTATTACTGAACTCTATGTTTTAATTTGAACTACCTTGATTAAAAGTAATAATCAGTCTCTTTTTTTGATAATAAACCGAAAATGAGATCACATTGGTTCAGCTCAGTATTACAAATTAAAATAATATATATTCATATAAAACTACGAAAAAAAATATAACTTTATCATTTTATTTATAAGTTTAATGTATTATACAAAACAAAAAGTAAAATATTATTTTATATTATAACTTAAAATTAGATGTATACAAATTCATCGTAAAATTATATTTCTAAACTGAATATTATACCAACTATTAAAACTATCTTTATGAACTATGTGAAAGACATCAAAATAAATGTCTATTTAAAGGAGGAATAAATAGATTTTAATGCTGAACACCTACAATAGAGGAGATAAACAAAAATCAAAAATAAAGATACAAATATATATATTGATTTAGTATACTTGTAATAAGTTACATAATATATATCATTTCTATGAGTATAAAAAAACGAATATTCAAATAAAAATTTTATTTAAAAGAAATTTTTACCCATGGATATTAAGAATCTTATATTAGAACTCAAAAATTCAAAACTTCCTACATTAGCAGAAGCATTTTACATAATAAATATTTCTTCCTCTCTTTTTTTTAATGAGCCTAATTTATTAAGATTAGAAACACCTGTGACTATCGTAGGGGATATTCATGGTCAATTTTATGATTTACTTAATATGTTTGAATTGGTAGGACAAATTCCTCAGACAAATTATCTTTTTTTAGGTGATTATGTTGATAGAGGATATAATTCAGTCGAAACCATTCTTCTTCTTTTGCTCTTAAAGATACAATATCCAAATTCAATATTTATGATTCGTGGAAACCACGAGACACAGTTATTATCATCTACATATGGATTTAAAGATGAATGTTTAAAAAAATATAATACTGTATTTTATTTAAAAATTTGCGAACTTTTTCAACTTCTTCCTGTAGCAGCACTTATAAAAGATAGAATATTTGCTGTTCATGGAGGAATTAGCCCGGACATAAATTTAAAAGATATTGATAAAATAGACAGAGTTAATGACATAACCAAATTAAGTGACCTTATGTGGAGTGATCCATATGATGAAAACGGGTTTCATGTTAGTCCACGAGGTGCCGGCATTCTTTTTGGCGAGGATGTTACAAATATTTTTTTAGAAAAGAATGGAATAGAGATGATTGTGAGATCGCATCAGCTTGTTTATGAGGGATTTAAGGTTATGTTTGGTGGAAAGGTTGTTGTAGTATGGTCAGCACCAAATTATTGCTATAGATGTGGTAATATGGCAAGTGTAATGAATATTAAAAAAGATGGAAGATATGATTTCATAATATATGATAGATGTGACAAGCAAATATTAGAAGAACAATTGGATCTAGAGTATTTTTAATGAGGAATAAATAATTTCCTTTTTCGTATTGCGCAAATTATATAATAGTTAAATTAGATGAAGTTTTTATTTCATAGATGGTAAATTAATATTATATAACATATTATTTTATTAAAAATTATATTATGCTATTTTTTGTTTCGTTCGAAACGACGTTAAACTAGGACAAAAACTTATTAGTAGTTTTGGGTGTCAGAAGCTGCCGGACAAGTTCAAACTTGAAATTCAAGCACAAAACTATATATTCATATGTGTGTATTCTGTAGATGCCCAACTTACCAATTTTCTTCATTCCTCCTCAAAATTGGAAGTTTTAAAGGTTAGTTAAAAAGCCAACAAATTTCACACATTTATTAGTTAATACACCTATTGCCAAAGTACGACTCATGAAAATATATTGAACTATATCTAAAGCAAAGGAGGCGCATTTGGAGAAACAAAAGAATATGAAAACATAAAAACAGACCATATGCCTAGATTAAACCAAGGCAACGCGCATATGTTCCGCTTATAACGAGATGTCTAGAATAGGGAGACTTTGGGAAAGTCACCTGCATGATTCTTTATGGATATCAACACTGGGATGATAAAAGTTCCTTGGTTTGATGCCAAAAGTACTGGGGTACGAATACTCTACCTTGCTTATAGGGTCGATACGGCTCCTATATACGATATGGACGTCTACTATCAGTGGTATGGTTACTTATAAAAGAAAGATTTCTCAACTGAAACAGCTGCTTCACTGGGTCAATAATTTCATTGCATATATAAAAAGAGCCTTTAGAGTATAGCCAAGGAGTCATGAATCGTGAAATATTTTGTTTAAATAAAGCGATATTTTTTTATTTAATTTTATTATAATCTATGTGGAATAATATTACATATCCAAAAAATATTTTTTATTGATTGAAATTGATAGCCCTTCATGGAGAAAATATCAATTAGTATTTTAAATGCAAACCTTATAAATATTGAATCAGAATTGAATATATTAAAAGAAATGGGCATCAAGCGAATACATCTTGATATAATAGATACAGGTTTTGCTAATAATATAAGCTTTGGGCCATCTTTTATAAACCAAATTATAGAATATGATTTTATTTTCGATCTTCATTTCATGATAAAAAATCCTTTAAAAATATTAAAAGCTATAAAATTAAATAATAGAATAAATTTTATTATTTTCCATATGGAAATATTTTCCGAGAATAATAACAATTTGCCTGAATTATATGAATATCTTCTACAAAAAAGAATAAAAATAGGTATAGCAATAAATCCAGAAACAGATGCCATTTCCTTATTTGAGTTTCTGGACACAAATCGAATACTTGTACATTCTGTTCTGATTATGACTGTTACACCTGGCTTTGGGGGACAAAAGTGCCAAATCAAATGCGTTGAAAAAGAAAAATTAATCCGTAAGAGAATTGATGGTATTAAAATAGGCGTAGATGGAGGTGTTACGCTTGAAGTAATACCCAATCTTTCGAAATGCGATTATTTTATAATAGGAAATGCTTTTTTTAATGAAAAAAAACTGGAAGATAAAAAACAATTTATAAAAGAAGTATTATCAGAACTGGATTGTAAATAAAGAAATTTTACAAATTAATCAAAAACTTCAAAATCTAATTCATCATCATCTATTTCTATGTTTTTTAATATTATAGGCTTTGATAATCTTTTCTTGATTAATTCCAACGCTTCTACTTTCAGAAACCCGTTACTATAGTCAAAAACATCATTCGTATAAATATTTTGGTTTTCATTTATTTCTGAATATACATCCTCGATTTCATATAACATCCGTGCTTTACAAATTCGTTTGAATCCTATAATTTGATATTTAAAGTTTTCTTTGTGAAGTTTTGGATCATATCCAAGTCTAACCCAACATCCTTTCCACGGCCCTGAAGTATAATAATATGCTAAACATGGTACAAATTCCCTTGTTTTGTAAATACTAATATTTTCTTTTTTAAAAAAATCGTTATTTAAAATAATTTTGTGAAGATTTCGTAATTTAAAAATAGGATTATTTGTAATAAAACTATCTATAATATTTTTAATTTCTTTAAAAATATCTTCTCCATATTTATCACGTAATTTTATTTCATTAGGACTTGTAAATGCTTCTGGAACAGAATCTTCAATTCGTATTTGTATTGCCTGTCTGTTACTAGATTTTTGGGTTATATAATTTTTGAACTGATATGTCTGGAATATACTACCTGAGCTTAGTACGGGTGGTACATAGAGCGGTATAGGATTAAGTGGTATACTCTTTGTATATTCAAGAAAATCATCCAATTCAGAGTATATCATACGATCATACAACTCATTGTAATAATTTTTTGTTTCTTGAGGTATAGGGATGTAAAAATCTGCTGGTGTAACAAATTCATAAACAGTTTCTGTCCTGCCAACAATTTCAGCCTTGCCGTTTTCTATTCGGATATGGAAAATTGTTGATTCATTATTTTTAGGTGTAGCATATATTTTTTTTGATTCTAGAGTATTAACGATTCTTGTTTCGTATACGCCATCACCGCTTTCTAAATAAAGTGGATCATCGTCTTTTATTTTAAACGGATATTCTACCATATCAAAATTATCTGTCATAAAGGGGTAAAATATTCTAATTAAAAACGGATACGAATTCAAATATTTTTCAGTTTGTGCAGTGCATCAATTAGATGAGTTAAAAGAGATTCATACAAGTTGAACTTAAAAATCTGAAAAGCACAACATCTTAGCTAGTGAGAGTGATACAAAATATAAATCTTAGTTAAAATCTATCACTTCAAATATTATAACAAGTGATGATTACTAGTGGATATATGCAAAACATCTATCGATTTTTACTTAAATTGGTCATATGTTCGATCTAGAATGCTAATCATCTATAGAATGCCATATTTAGTGTCATATAATAATTATGAATGAAAAAGGTAAAGAAGAGATCATTTAAGTGTAAAAAAGATAAGTAAATTAGATTAGAAAAACGTCTCCTAATTTGTAAATTAATGAAATACTGTGGAAAAGTAAAGAAAAGATCATGAAAGAAATCGAGATATTAAAAATATAAAAGAATTTTAAAATATATTTAATTATATAAATACATTGATTTTTAATATCATCAAAAAAAGGTATTATGAAATAAAAAAATATAAAGAAATGACAACAGTGCTATAAAATTACATGATTACATCAATATTATATTTATTTTAATTATAATAAATTAATTCATTTATATAATTAAATATATTTTAAAATTCTTTTATATTTTTAATATCTCGATTTCTTTCATGATCTTTTCTTTACTTTTCCAGAATATTTTTTTGTATTAAATATAAATCATGTCGACAACATTGTGCTATTTAATAATACGCGCAAGCAATAATGAATAAATATAAGATTACTTAGGAGTAACTTGATAGTACCAAACACTATCAATTACTTAAAATATTGTAAAAGTTTATAAATGTGTAAAATAAATTCTGAAGTATGTGCAATTAAAAACATTGTATTAAAATTTTGATTATTTCTGAAATTATATAATATAAAATAGTTGTTAAAGTATACGTGACAATAAAAACAAGAAAAATAGAACATTTTTATGATAAAGCATATTGAGATATATTTTACATTAACGAAGGTTCAGTCATCAATATAATTTTGTGCCTTGATTTAATAAACTCTATTTACAAGCATCTATATAAAAGATGATAAATAGTCACTAATATATTATATGATGCAATGAAATAATATATTTAATACGGCTCCATTTGATTGCAAGATATCAAATAAAATATCTTTCGAAAAATAACATTGGAAGCCATACCAAAATTTAGTAGATTAAATAGTTTGATCACAAATGATATAGCATGTTATAATAACGAATAAAATTTTTTATAATAAAAATAAAAAGATAATATATCAGTAAATATTTATAAAAGAAAATATCTAATTTTTTAAAACGGTTTCCCCCCATGGAATGCATTTTAATTCCAGAAAGCGCTAAATTTATTGATAAAATAATAAAAGATATCGCTCCAATATCTCTTGTTATATCAATTTCTGATTCTATGTTAATACAATTAGTTTCATGCAATAACTCGCTATTAACAAACGTAAAATTAAAGGACAACTTTTTTGAATATTTTTCAGTTGAAAAAGAATTTCAGTTTGCAATTCCAAAAATTAACTTTTATATGAAAAATATGAGACATTTAAAATTAAATCTAACTGAATATTTGATGAAAATGGAATGGAAATTTGATGAATACACTTATAAAAGAGAAGTATATATTTCTGATTCATCACTACAGACTATATTATTTCAAGCCAATCATTTGATAAGACTTGATCATGTTGTAATGATGGAGATGTTAAAACATTTTAAATGTAACCGAATTTTGTTAAGCTTTAAAAACAAATTTCTAAAGATTGCAAATTTAGATGGGAAAAATAAAATTAGTGCTAGCATAGAGATTGATACTGATATGAATGAAAATGTAGAAGTGCCCTTAGCAAATTTCAAAAAAGCATTTTCATGTACAGAGTTTATTGATTCTTTTACATTATGTTATGAAGATGGATATTCTCCTTTAAATTTTGTAATTAACAATTCCGAATATGATATTTCATATTTCATTGCTATATTTTCTTGAATTAGAAATGTTATATTAAAAGTTTTTTAATGATAAAGCATCATATTTATTGTCACTAATATCCATATTTGTCTGTAATAATATCCATATTTGTCTGTAATAATATCTTATCTCATATTTTCAAAAATCTCAGTTGTATCGCTATTTATATTTATTATATCATATGATATTTAATGTTCTTTTTTAATTCTAATGAATGGCATCAGATATCCTTCTTAATATGGTAGATTAGCTGATTAAATTGTGAGTTTTATAAATAATAATTGCTTATATAATATATGCTTACTTTACCTCCACGTTTTAGCATAGAGTAATATTATTTATATGCAACTATACTTATTACTAAAAAATTAATTTTTTTCTTTTAAGAAAATATTAAACGTTTGATGTTTTTTCGATTTATTATATCGGAGTCTTGATAAAAGATAGATTATTTTTTATCATTTCATAATAACTTCGTTTAATTAAAAGGTTATGGTTATATATTGTATCATTCGTTGTTTTTTTATTGCCTGTAGTTGGCAATCAATAGCAATTATATTGACAAAAATTTTTATTATTTCTTTTATCCGATCTCTTACGTTTATGCCATTTTCATCTATTATTTCCATTATACGTTTCTATCGTCTTTTTTGTTATGGTAGATTGTATTATACTTCGAAATAAATTCGTGATTCTTGCTTATCATTTTATCTCAATAATAACAAAAGATAATTGATTTTTACTTTAACCAACAGACATTATTCATTTGCCAAAGTATCATATTTCTTATTCCTAATTTCAACGATCTAAATGTTTTTCTGACTTGTTATACTACCTTAATCACAATATTTACATTCTTTCTCTTGTTATAAATAAATATATCAGGTTTATTATTCTTTATTAGAATATCAATCATTATCTAATAATCGTCTAAATCTTGGCTCTTTTGCTTAACATGATCTAATGGGCTTAGCAAAATCGTGATTTTTCAAGTCGTATTTATTTATTAGCAAAATGTAAACACAACTAAGTCTCTCTTTATGTCTTCGCATATAAATATAACCGCATTCAATTATATTTTGTTGCCTGATAATCGATCAATTATTTCAATACATCACGATTCCGGAATTGTAAAGAACTAACCTTTCATAATATATTTCTGTATTGAATAAAGCGATAAATCACATCTGTACGAAAATTATTGATCCTAAATTTATTTTAAGTATAAAGATTTACATACCAGCTCATTTAGCTTTCGTATATAGCACTCATTAAAACTTTTCTTATTAATTTCGTAATAAAAGAGCTTACGCTAAGCATACTTTTGGCAAAAAAATATTTAAAACATTTATTTTATTAGTTTTGCTTTAACTTATATAAAAGTATATTGATTTAAACAAAGTTTACTGTAACACAACAACACTGTTTGGAGAATTCTTGAAACATGAGATAGGTATTTATATAATCACCTATTCCCCTGAGAGATAATTAAAAAAAAATAGTTTCTTATTAATTTTCACCTCTTGCATCCTTTTTGTTCTTTGAAATTTAAATATAATATTGTTTTTGTTGTAGAATAAAAATTTTAATTTATAGAAGATACTTTGGATCAAAACTGACAGAGTGTGATGTTAGAAAATTTACATTCTTCTCTTTTTATTGGTTTACAAACATTTGTTCTATATATCTTCATTTTTAGTTACATATGCAAGTATTTTGAGTTTTTCCTCGCTTACCTTAAAGTTGAATTTGTCAAAGAAACCGCAAGTTTTTTTGTTGCCATTATATAATATCTTTCATATCGAGTCTGTATTATTAATAATGCGCCTTATGGCCACTCTTAAATATAAAGTGAATACCGGGAAATATGGATCATGAGGTGATATTACTAGAAAGATGCTGGGTATAATTAAAAAATATCGTGTTGTCTACTACTTTACAGGTTCATTATCTTTCGTTGCGTATTATATTTTCAAGTATTTTACATTTTGTTCAATAAAACTCGATTTCTTTTAGCTTTTTATTTAAGCCAGATACATATTATTTCATAATATTATATTTAATTAAGAGTTGGTGTCGTGTTATTATGTGACTTTCTTTTATATGACCAGCAGTTGGCATCCAGTGGCACTTAATACATTAAATCTTTTCACGGCCTCTTCTACTCTAATGTCATTGTCATCTTCAATGCTTCTTCTGTACTCAAGTTATATGATCATTTTTTTAATAAATAAGTTGTTTAGTAAATTATTATTTATTAGAATATCTATTCATTTTAATTTCACTAATTATTTGACCAAGTGATAATGCATTTTCTATATGTCAAAATCAATTTAATAAAGTGAAATATATTGATATTTTAGTATATTTTTATATATAATTTTATTCATAATTTCCTTATATACGATATGTGTTAATATTTTTAAATAAATAAAGCATTCTATTTCGAACATAGCAATATATAGATACTTGTATATTCTATAAGAATTAACTGGAAATATTCTTTACTATTTCAGCCAGTTAAACATTTATATATAACTTTTTAATAAATGTTATTAGTTAAATTATTGATAATTACTATTGCACTAATATGATATAACTTATGAAGTTATAAATATATGATATTGATTTAAAGAATGATTAAATAAAAATGCAGGTTGTTTGCCTTTTGAACCTTTAACAAACCTGTCTTTGGAATGAGATGTTTTTGTTTTTATATAATAATTTCTATGGTTGAAATGAACTATATTTTTACTGCAATTTGATAAAAATTTCTTATTATTTCTAAATGTAAGAAACATAATTTTTGAAAAATCCTAGCTATAAGAAGAGTCTTATGCTTAAAAATAAATTATGTGTGTTTATATAAACAACAAATAATTCCTATTCGATTATATTTTTTATCAATTTCATTATTCTTTGCTTTACTCCAGATATTATATTTATACTAAAATAATTTGTAAAATTCTTGATCCAATAAAGGCAATCATTTCTTATATATATTTATAACATCATCTATTTAAGTCGGACAAATCATAATAATTAATAAAGAGTATTTATATCTTTTATTTTTAATTTCAAACAGTCGTACTTTATCATCTTAGTGTAGTGCTAATGGTGATGCTGTATTTAAATTATAGAAGCATAGATATACATCATATATCCTGATCATAAACGACGTATTTGCAATTTATATTTGTAATTTTTAAGCATGACGTCCGTTTTTATAAATTATATTATCTTTATCTCCAGATATGCCTTTTCGTTAAAGAGCAAGTGCATAATATTTTAGTAATTTATTAATTTAGCAATACGTGTGTCAACCAAATGTCATATATATTGAAACTAGACAATTTTCAACCAATGTTTAAAGATTTCAACTCTGTGGCGAATGAACCAAAATTGCAAATTGATTATTTGCAAAATAAATATAAATGTATAAACGAGTTTATATGCTATTATACAATTATCGGCAACTTTTACAGATAAAACTAGTAGTAAGTTATTATTTTTGTTAAAGATCGTTTTAAACAATGAATATTAATGTATAAGTATGTTAATCAAAAAAGTTAAAATATTATATAGTACAGAAAACAATAAGAATGAAAAAAAAAGAGTTAAGCTAAGGATGATATAATGCAACTGGTATACTGGTAAAGTATAACTAAGCAATATATTTATATATAGAAAAAAATATCGTTCAAACCATAAATTAGAATAAAGAAAAGAAATATGATTAATTTAGCAATTAACTTAATATGTTATATAAATTGAATACTGAAATAGTGTCTTATGTTATAACTATAGTGGTAAGCAAATCTGGCAATGATATCTAAAAGAACTAAATATATTCCTAACAAAAAATACAAAAATTTAGCATATATGAGAAATTATTATTAAATAATGTGTGCTGCAAGGTACGAGAATATCGTAAAGCAAGTAGAAGTTAATATTGCACAAAAACAATTGTAAGCAGCAATAAATAAAAATATCAACCAATATTTCATTACTATATTACTGAATATCATAAAAATATGACGTCTTTTTATTTTAGTTAATAAGAATTTTGTATTAAAAATGATGATATGTTAAAATCTTAAATCAATCAATTATTGTATTTAAAACATATTTTAATATTAAATAATTATACTATTACATATATATAAAAAACAAGATACAGTAGCTTTATCTATGACATAAAATCATACCATTTTTATATTTTTTGTTTTGCTTATATTTTTGAATGCTATACCTCGAAAATTTTAACCGTTTTAATCCTTTAAATAAAAAAATAAATGTATTGATGACATACTTTTTTGTTTAATAAAAGGTTTTACTTAAAAACTTAAGCATATAAAAGGAAAAATAATAATAGCTAAGTATTAATTCATAAAACATACACAAAATAAGAAGTATATTTTGAATTTGATTCCTAATTTTAATATTATTTGAGTACGTACACGAAGTCGTCATGAACTATATAAAAATGCATCACCCGGGAATCGAACCCGGACCTATCGCATGGCAAGCGACAATTCTACCATTAGACCAGTGATGCTCTTGTTGTATTTTAGAAGTGATTATATATAATAACAAATATAATGGGCTATTATATAAAGCAAAAACAAAAATATTATCTTATATCATAATTTATGGCGAGATAGTAACTAAATATCGCAAAAACTATTCAAAAGAGTTATATATAACCGACACTATTGAAGCATTCATTTAATCTACCATATTGAAGAGTACATTTAAGATCATATCTATGGAGTTTAGGAGAGGCATTGAAAATAGACTAGATGTAGCAAATATGATCGGGGAGGTGGCTGAGAGGCTTAAAAATATGAGTGAAGATGATATCCACTGTGAGCAAATTTAAAAAAACAAAATTGATGGCAATAAAATATAACTCTTCATCAAATAAATAATATTATATATAATCGAAATTATAGTTCAATACCGTTATAACATAAAGTAACAATATTTTATTATCGATGGAAATAATTTTAAATATTTTGATTATGATTTCATCAAAATAATATATATTAAAAGTACGCATATATTTCATAATATATTTTATTTTATACCACTAATTCATTGCATTATTAAATAAAACGAATCGGCTTGTTTATGAGCATATCATTAAGAAATAAAGATGATAATTATTTTTCTTGCATATATCAAAACAAATGACTTCGTAATATTCATGGCTTGGACAATTGTGTATTTATTAAAACATTAGATTAGTAATAAAATTAAACTCGTAATATATTGAATTGAAAACATAATAGTGATCATATAAACTAAAGTGAACTTTATGTAAATAATTATGTATAAAACTATAATATCCATTTATGAAAGTATAATAGGTATTATAGCAGCATTTCGAATTTATCAGAAATAACGAATTAATATGTTTGCTTTTATCTTTAATACAATTTTATCATATACCGTTTAATAATATAGTTTATAAAAAATAATATTCCATACGCTTGTTTCGGAATGCTTTATCAAGTTCTATAATCTTAGAATTTACTTTTGTTATCACTATTTAAATGGATATTTGATATTGGCCTTTAAAATTTGGTAATAAATTTTCTTATGATTAAATACTATATTCAGAGCAAATGAAAAATTTCAACATATTTAATACTCATAAAAGTTTTTAACATTTAAGAATATATTTCTTATTTTTAGAGTTAGAAAACCATACATTAATTTTCATCTCATATATGCTAATTAAATATAATCATTATATTCCCGACATGTATATCAACTTTTAGCATATTTATTATTAAAAATTTTATGTATTCTTAATTTAGAAACATTGAAGTTGTTTTTTATGTCAGCGATTATCATCAAAATAGTTAAACAATTAATAACCAAAATGATTGATTTTTTATACAAGTTTGCAATCAGAGTAAGAGTATCATTCCATTTATTTAAGGGCTAATGCTATATATTATTCTTTATCTTTCTTTTCGATGGCCTGCGGTTGGCATCCAGTGGCACTTGCTTCTCCGAATCTTTTCACAGCATCTTCTACTCGGTCTCTTACGTTTATGCTATCCTCAATGCTTCTTCTGT
>SBIQ01000123.1:0-25469 GCA_014805555.1 Astathelohania contejeani | reverse complement strand
CCAATCGACGGTACTAAAGAAAACGCTCGAAACCATATCACTTGAGTACAGAAGAAGCATTGAGGATAGCATAGACGTAAGAGACCGGGTAGAAGATGCTGTGAAAAGATTCGGAGAAGCAAGTGCCACTGGATGCCAACCGCAGGCCATCGAAAAGAAAGATAAAGAATAATACATAGCATTAACCCTTAAATAAAAGCAATAAATAAAATTTCCAATATTATTAAATTATAAAGTACACTTAAAGACGGGTATATAGAAAAGAGAGGTTATATCTTTCTCGAACAGAGATAGGAAGAGGTCTCCATTCTGTGGAAATATAAAGTTAGTATATGCTTTTTCAATTATTGGGCACACTGAAAAGATATAAAAATATTTTATCAAGCCGAGCAACGATCCTAAAAGTTGAAATGCAAAATAAGATTCACTTCTCTTTAATACACCAATATCTTTGTGGTAAATACACGTTAACGGACATTCATGCCAAGAGTCTTCTGAATGCTTAACGTAAGCTCCTTTATGACGAAATTAATAAAAAAAAATCATGAAAAGTTATATAGGACCTGCTCGAATAAGCTTGTTAGTTTAAAAAACTCTTATACCTATATGAAACATGAAAACATTGGTTTTTGCACTAAATTAACTTATTGCTATAGGCAATATAAAAACTTTTTTTTAGAGATGGTGCTTTACTACAGTGCAAGCATTATAATAAAAATTAAAAGTCCATTTACCATCTGGTAACAAGAGAATGCTTGGTCATTACTTTACGCGAATGCATAATGAGATATTTAAGTGTATTCACCTTATACTTGCGAATAAGTACGGCTTTAAAAAATTAAAAAAAACTACGATCTCATTTAGTCCAGGAGGTCATAGAAAATGAAAGAGCCGAAATTCGAGTCTATGCAAGGATAATGACTGATATCCTAGTAAAAATAATAGACCAGATATACATTTACGAAAGAAGGAGAATGAAATTATATCAGTTGAAGTTGATATAACGAGCCAAAATAATCTTCAAATCATTGAAACGAAGAATAAAAGGAAATATAACATCCTGGCGAATGAATTAAGCTTTTATACAAATCAAAGACTAAAATAATGCCTTATGTTTTGGCATATGACGGAGTGGTAACTGAGTATCACAAACATTATCTTAAAGAATTAAATATAAACACTATGATAGAGTCATAAATCCAACTGACGGTACTGAAGAAAACGCTCAAAACCATTTCATTTGAGTACAGAAGAAGCATTGAGGATGACGTGGAGTAAAGAGATTGAGTAGAATGGTCCGTGATAAAATTTGGAGAAGCAAGTGCCATTGGATGCTAACCGCAAGCCATAGAAAAGAAAGACAGAAAACTAACTATTTAATCAAATAAAAACCTGATATATTATTTAAATATGATCATCTCAGTTGAAGTCGATATTGCAATCAAGGACAACCTGCAGCAAGTTGAGGTCTAGAAAATACAAAAATACGAACTCCTCGCAAATATATTTTGAATATTATTTAAGGCCAAAAGCAAGATAATCTCATATGTGCTAACATGGGAAGTTGTAGCGACTAAGTACCATGCAAGCTATCTAAAAATTCCAGGATTACATTCTAAATTGAAGCATAATACAATCGTCTGTGCTTATAAATATGATTGAAACCATTTTTTTAAAACATCAAAGAAGAATTGAGGATCGGTTGGAGGCGATGAATGCTGTTATGAAAGCAGTCAACGCTTTAAATAAAGCTAGCGGAACTGAATGTCTACCGAAGGTAAAGTAAAGTAATAGTAAAAATAATATTATTTAAATAAAAAAGATTTAAATAAAAAAGAATTAAATATGTAAAACATCAATATTGCATGTTTTTATAATTTTGTCTGAATATAAACTTGATTTATTAGATAGTTAAACCACTTTAAAATTAATATTGCGACCATAAAATATAAAAAAGAATTTTAAATGAAATGTAATATTATCAAATGGCGATTTCCTATGGTCAAATTAGAGATCATTATATATTTTCAAAAATGTTTCGGAATTTTAATAAAACAGAATGGTAAATTTTATTATATGGTAATTTATAATCTAAAATTGAAGTGGTTGTATCTTTTATTAAATATTTCCATATTTTGACTCTTTCCAAACTGTTTTATAAATCGACGAAAATTTTTTAAATAATACAACACTTGATAAATTAATTCACCACTAAATAACAAAATCATCCTGAAATTATTATATATAACAGTTATAATTGTAGAAATCTTTAAGCAAAGTATAAAATTTATATAATAAACAAAATATATGCTTTGTCTAGATACAGTCTGATTAACTACAGAACTATAAGTGTCAATACTATTATTATAAAAATACATATAATTTAATAGTTCGATAATTAGTCTCAATTTTAATTTTGCTGTAAACTAAGAAAAAATAGTAATTAGAAACAAACGATTGGCGAAAGTAAAAAATAAGCTGTTATTAAATGATCATGGAAGATGAGATTTTTAAAATAAAAGAGTATTTTATATAGTGAAATGATTATCAATATATTAATTTAGTATCGTTTAGTCAATAATCTATTACGAAATTTTGTTCAGTATAAAAATAAAATAATTAAGAATTAAAGATATTATTAATATTACTATGAATACTCTGAAACCGCATTTAATATCGAGTATCCTTGCGCAATAACAAGTTTTTAAATTGACTGCTATCGTTATATTCATTTTTATAAAACTGATATTAAAATATACATTATTTTATAAACACAGAAATAAAAAAAACAGTGGAAACATAACTCATTTATATTATAAACAAAATTTAATGATAAATAAATTTTAAGTAAAAATAAGAACGAAAAGATCATATTTGTAAAATCAAGAAAATAGTAATTATCAAGTTAACAATATAAATGGGCTATCATGAAACATGTATTTACTAATAAACTTACTTTAGTAAATTATATAATACTATATTATGATCGTGTTATATTTTCTCAGTGAATCAAAAAGTATATATTTGAATAAATATAAATCATATTGTAAATTTTGTAATCTGACATACTATTTAACAAAAACAAAGCAAAAAGCGTGTATGGAAATAAAATGCATTTATTAATCTTAAAAACTAAGAAACTGATTTAAATTATTGAGCATAACGGTTTCAGAAAACAATAAATAATATATTTAGGTAAACACCAGAATTTAATCTTTAAAAGTCTATTGGCTTCTATACATTTAGTTTTTTATATAATTTGATCATCTTTAGGAAACGTGTAAAAATACAAAAATGTCTTCTCAATGAGAGCAGAGATTCTAAAGGTTAAAAAATAAGAAAACATTGTTTATTTAAATGTGCATATCTAGAACTACAATATAAACAAAAAGAAATTATATGAAAATCTGTGTATAGCAGTTAAACTGAAATGGTAAGCTTAAAAATCCTTTATTTTAGATAAACGCATAAACAATGATACCCGTGCAAAGGCAATAGATTGCTACATCCAAAATAAAAATATTTATTGGTATGAAAATACGATATTATGCCAGCATTGCGGTAAAGTCAAAAAATCGGTAAATCGTTTAGCTACTGAGTATAGAAAATGCTAGGTCAGGATTAAAAACATAGACACAACTAAGTTCTTGTGTTTACATTTTTTTGCTGAATAAATAAGGATTCAAACGATCAAAAAAACAGTGATCGCATTTTGTTCAAGCAATTGCCGAGAATTGAAGAGCGTAGATCGTGTCGACAATAAAAAGGAACTGATATATAAGTCAAACATCATCATTCATACATGCTTATTTAGGATAAAAATTAAATCAAATGATTTTAGTTGTAGTTTGCATAACGAGCCAAGACGGCCTTCAGCTAGTTAAAAGGGAGTAAAAGGAAATCAAGTTTTTTGATTAATGAATTCGGATACTTTATAAAGGCAAAACTGAAATTATACCTTATTTTATAATATAGGATATTGATATAGTTCATAAAGATTATTTAAAAAAGCTTAAAATAACACCAGATGTCGAAGCATATGTCTAATTTATCGTATTAAAAAAACCTTGGAGAACATCTCACTAAAGTTTATGGGAAAAATTGAGAGTGATATGAAAATAAACGGTAGTAATGACGAAGCTATAGAGAGGTTTGAGGATAGTAGTGCTGATGGTTACCGCCATGTATAGAAAAAAAACAAAGCAATAATAAAAACAATAAAATAAATTTTATTTAACGGGCTAATGCTTTGCTATTCTTTTCTATAGCCTGCAACTGATATACAGTAACATTTGCTTCTCCAAATCTTGTCACGGTATCTTCTACTCGATCTCTTACGTCAATGCCATTCTCGATACTTCTTCTTACTCAAATGATATGGTTTCAATCGTCTTTTTCAATACCTTCAATTAAATTTATGCCTTTTTCACAGAGTTTATATTTAATTTTTTAAGATAATGTTTGTGATACTCGGTTACCACTCCGTCATATGCCATAACATAAGGCATTATTTTAGTCTTTGATTTGCATAAAAGTTTAATTCATTCGCCAAAATGTCATATTTCCTTTTATTCTTCGTCTCAATAATTTGAAGATTATCTTGACTCGTTATATCGACTTCAACTGATATAATTTCATTCTCCTTCTTTCGTAAATATGTATAGCAGATCTATTGTTTTTACTAGGATATCAGTCCTTATCCTTGAATCGACACAAATTTTGGCTCTTTCATTTCCATATCCTCTTAGACTGAGTGAGATTGTATTTTTTTTGTTTTTTAAAGCCGTACTTATTCGCAAGTAGAAAATGAATACACATAATTACCTCATTATGCCATCGCTATAGTCATAGCTAAGCATTCTCTTGTTACCAGATAGTAAATGGACTTTTTGGTTTTATCGCAATGCTGGCATTATAAAACACAATCTGTCCAAAAAAACATTTCTGTCTTGGATATATCAATAAATAGCATTAATACGGGGGATTAATATTTCCCTGTAAATAATATATATCCATTATTAAGTACAATATCGTTTATCTAACATATTATCTTTTATTTTTAAGATAGTTTCACACAAGCGTTACATTTATTTTAAATTTGTTTATTATGATTTTTTAAATAAAAATATTAATTAATAACCGTTATGGGATACGCAATATTTGTTCTTGGTCCAGCAGGATCTGGAAAAACTACATTTTGTACTAATCTAAAAGAACATGGCAAGGCTATTCATCGTCCCTTTCATCTTATAAACTTAGATCCAGCACAACAAGATTCAAGTATCGATTATGATCTTAGTATAACGGATTACATAACTGTAACAGAAGTAATGGAAATGCTTGATTATGGTCCAAATGGTGGCTTAGTGGTGGCCTTAGAGGAATTATACGAAAATATTGAAGAGCTTGAACTTGAGACTTATACCGGAGATTATCTTATTATTGATTGCCCGGGACAAATAGAATTATTCACACATTCTGAAGTAATAACTAACATAGTAAAATACATGCAACAATATTTTACATGCGCTGCTGTATTCTTAATGGAGGCATCGTACATGACAGATACGCATAAGTATATTTCAGGATGTCTGTGCGCCACACTTTGCATGGCAAGATTTGGTCTTCCACACGTCAATATAATGAGTAAAATGGACTTAATAGAGAGACAGAGCCTCCCCAATGAAGTAAATCTAAATGGAAAAGATAAATATTCTGGTTTAACTAGAAAAATATTAGAATTTGTCAATGAAAATAATATGGTTGAGTTTCAACCTTTGAATTGGAATGATGAAGAAACAGTCGAAGATATACTTTATTCCATAGATTCCGTTTTACAATATTTTGATGATTTGGAACCAAAAGAAGAAGATTAATAAAATTACCCATTTAATTCGTTTATTAATGTTTTCATTTCTTTTATTTCATCACACGTATCATTTATTTTCATACTGTCAGATAAAATAGCTTCAGCTATTTTCTTTTCTTCTGAATTATCCATTTTTTTACAAATTAAAATTTCCATTCTTAAAAATTCTAATCTTAATTTCATGTTTTGCGGATTCATTCGTATTCCTCTTTGGAATACTATTCTTGCACCTTCAATATCATTGATTTCATAATGCTTACCTCCTGCATAAACCCATACATCAGCATCCCCCGCGTGCCACGTACAATATTCCGAAAGTAAATATTTCATTTCTCCATAACGCTTTTTATGCATACAATATTCTACACATTCGACGAAAATCCTCAAATCATCAGAAAATAGCTTTATTGCTTTTCTATATAATCCTATTATTCTCCTTGTTAATACATAATCTTTTTTGCTTGTAGGTAGTCCCCGTTTTTTTATCCGTTTTTCTTTTATTCTCTGCAAAGTCAGTTCATATTGGATGTAACGAAGATAGTCTATTTTGAGTTTTGCAGGTCGATGGATGCGATATTCGTGGTTACGCCGCGAATTTACGATTTCCTTAATTTCTCCAGCATCAAATATTCCCCTTGTTTTGTAATCTTCTAATTCTGGTATCATTTTTTCTAGATTGTATTGGATAATTTGAGACATGGGGTGAACTTAATAGCAATAACGTATGTTCATCAATTTATAAGACATGTAGGATGAAATAATATATATAATGAACAATTATTATTTTTTTTATACATACGTCCTTTATTTAAACGAAATCTTTCACGATTTATGATTCCTTGGCTATACTCTAGAAGCTCTTTTTATATATGGAATAAAATACTTGACCCATTGCAACGACTGTCTCAATTGACACAATCTTTTCTCCTTAGGTACTCATACCGCTGTTAGTTGAAGCATACCGTCTATCGGAGTCGGATCGACCTTGCAAACAAGGCAGGGTACCTGTAGCCCGGTACTTTTGGCATCAAACCAGGGCACTTTTATCATCCTAGTGTCACTCGTAAGCGTCCATATGGAGCCGTGCAGCTGACTTACCCGGAGTCCCCCTACTGCAGATATTTCAATATAAACAAACCGTCTGCGTGTTGCCTTGGTTTAATCTTACTGTGGGTCTGCTTTTATGTTTTGGTGTTTCTTCAGTTGCGCCTCCTTTGTTCTAAATAGAATTCAAAATATTTTTGTGAGTCGCCCATTTAACAATGGGTGCATTAATCACTAAATGTGTGAAACTTGATGGCTTGTTAACTGAATTTTAAAATCCCATCTCACAGTAGAAATCAAAAATTTATAACTTAACCATCAAGTTTCACACATGTATTGACAGTTTAAGACTTGAATTACAAGTTTTCACCTGTTCAGCAGTTTCTGACACCTGAAAGTACAAGTAAGTTATCGTCTTAGTTTAACGTCGTTACGGATAAAATGACTAGTAATATTTATTAAATAATTAAAATCTTTCTATAATATCGCACTTAATTATTATATCTGTGTTATTTGTTCTTTCTTAGTAATAAAAATTCTATCATATTTAATATGCTGTGAGACAAGATCTTTTCAAATATTTTCTCATAAATATACTCAATATATACCTGTCAGGCTAAATATAAAGTTCCATTAAGCTCACAACTTATTGCACTGACTATTTTCTTGTTTTTATTTACAACTTATATAAATATGTCAACCATTATTATCCAAAGGTGTTTAGATACTATTGAACAAGAGGATATAAAAATACAGCATCGCACGATGAATTTTAAGTAAATCCAATACATTTTATAAAAATCATTTATTAAAACATTTTTAAAATATAAGAAAGTTATCATTATAAATTCAAAATAAATAACTTTATCAAATGCACAGTTAAAAGATCAACAGACAAAAATAAACTCGAGTATCTGTCAAAAAGAAATGAAAATAAAGATTACTACCGTTAGCAAATATTTATAATTACTAATGATTTACAATATGCGAAATAATATTTAAAGTTATTACTCCATTTATTTAAGGATTAAAGCTATATATTATTCTTTATCTTTCTTTTCGATGGCCTGCGGTTGGTATTCAGTGGCACTTGCTTCTCCGAATCTTTTCACAGCATCTTCTACTCGGTCTCTTACGTCTATGCTATCCTCAACACTTCTTCTGTAGTCAAGTGATATGACGAAATAATATTTAATAAAGATATCCAATTATAATACTAATAATTATATATTTGAATTATTTCATCTAATAAATACTCAAAGCTGCTTATAATTATAAAAGATATGTTTATATAAACTATTAAAGTGTTAATCATTTTTTGATGATATAAAGTTCTTATAGAATTATTTTTATTGATTTCCTTACTACTACTTTTTAAAATATTTTACTTTCTGATTTCCTTCTATTCTCTTATAATCCGCCACCCATTCATGAAAATTCTTAATGTGGCTGAAAAACCCTCTGTTGCCAAATCCATAAGTTATATTCTTAGTAGTTCTTGCCGTTCGAGTCCTGGTCTCCATCGATACTGTCCTAATATTTTCTTTAAGGCTAGATTTCAAGGGAGACAGGCTGATTTCGTATTTACAAGCGTATTAGGCCACATTTACGAACATAATTTTGTAGACCAGCGTAGATGGGACCAGGTAGATCCAGCATCATTATTTGAAGCTCCTATTAGACAGCAAATTCCTTCGGATCTTCGTTCAGTGGGTTTGAATATCACAAGACAAGCTACAGGAGCTGATATGGTTATTGTATGGACAGATTGCGATCGAGAAGGTGAGAATATAGCAAGACAGATAGCAGGACTTATCCCTGCTGGTATTGCTGTCCATCGAGCACGATTTGCTGCAATATCACGTGGCGAAATTGATCGAGCACTTAACAATCTCTGCGAAATCAATGAGTGTGAGGCAGATGCTGTTGATGCAAGGATGGAGTTGGATCTTCGTATTGGATCAGCATTTACACGGTTGCAAACATTGGGTCTACAAGGAATGCAAGATGGCGTAGTAAGCTATGGATCATGCCAAATTCCGACGCTTGGATTTGTCGTTGACCGGTGGAAAGCTAAAACCGAATTTTTAGTAGAGAAATTTTGGAGTTTAAAAATAGAAATAAAAAAGAAATTAGATGACACAACAGATAATTTGAACACAGGTGAAGATGTAATTAATATTTTTACCTGGAAAAGAAAAAATATTTTTGATAAAAATTGTGTTCTTCATTTTTACTATTTTTTGATTGGAAACGTTGCTGTAATTACAAAATATTCCCAATCACCAAAAACGCGATATAAACCACTTCCTCTACGTACTGTGGAACTTCAAAAGATATGTTCTTCATATTACAAAATGAGTCCTCATAGAATTATGACCGTAGCAGAATCTCTTTATAATAAAGGATATATTAGTTATCCACGTACTGAAACTGATTGCTTTAGTAAAGACTTTGATTTTAAAAGTATTTTAAAAACGTTGTCAAGTGAGAATAGATCTATAATTGGATCTATAGCATCAAAATTAGTGAACTCTTATTCACGTCCTCGATGTGGGAAGAATAATGATCAAGCCCATCAACCTATTTATCCGCTTAAGTCTGGAGCTGGTCTTAACAGCGAGGAATCACAAATATACGAGTTTGTGACTCGTCGCTTCCTAGCATGTCTCGACCAAGATGCTCGAGGAGTAGAAACTCATGTAGAACTTGAAATTTCTGGAGAGTCATTTGAATTAAGTGGGTTGACCATAGTGGAAAAAAATTATTTATTAATTTATTATTATGAGAAATGGGAGGAACAAAAGGTGAGTGAATTTAGGGTTGGGGAGCAATATAAAGTTCTGGGGGTTGAGAACGAAGGGGTACAAAATAAATCATGTATCCTTTTTGTCTACGAAGGAAAGACTTCACCCCCTGAGTATCTTACAGAGGCTGAACTCATTAATCTAATGGATAGACATGGTATTGGTACAGATGCCACCATACATGAGCACATACAAAAAATACAAACTAGAAAATATGCCATAAAAAAAGCAAATCGAATTCTTCCATTAGACCTCGGAATATTTCTTATAAAAGCTTACGAGGAGTTGGGATTGGAACTTGGAAAACCTTTACTAAGAAGTAAGCTTGAGAAAGATCTTAAATTGATATGTAAAGGTACAGTGGGAAAAGATGAAGTAATAAAAAAGGAAATATGTATTTATAAGAAGATTTATGATATCTTAAAGAATGGGTTTATAGAAGTAGCAAAAAATATGCTAAATAAGATAAATATTAGAAATGATGATAATAATAGGACTAATAATAGAAATAATGATAATAATAATAGGACTAATAATAGAAATAATGATAATAATAGGATCAATGATGACAATAGAAACATTATCAACAAGATTAATATTAGTAATGGTAAAGCTAAAAGTAATGAGAAAATAAATAAAAGTAAAAAATGTAATTGTGGCGTAAATGCTAAAATATCAATAGTTACTAAACAAGGAAAAAATAAAGGCAAAGAGTTTTATTCATGTGTTAACTGGCCTGATGGATGTGACTATTTTGAATGGGTCGGTACTGATGATGAAGACACGAGTGTTGTAAAGTGTGAATGTGGATACGAAACCAAAGTTATGGTTGCAAAAACAGAAGCAAATAAAGGAAGAAGATTTCTTAAATGTAAAAAGTTATATAAACCCTGTAATTTTTTCCAATGGCTTTAATTATCAATAAAATATTTTCCGATGAATTCAAATTTACAACCATGGAGAATGGAATCTTTTAATAAGGCAGTGATAGTTAATGGGGATGGCATAACTGTGGAAGGGGTGGGTGGACATAGGATAGCTGTATGTACTCATGGACTAGTTAGAGGTGTACTTTATTTTGAGATTGAAGTTCTTAATGATATTGGCCATATTCGGGTAGGTGTAAGTAACCAGCGCAATGATCTTAATGGACCCCTAGGCTTAGGGGTAGGCGAGTATTCTTATGGGAGTTTCCGCGGCTATAAATTTACAGGTGGTGTGAAGCATCGCTATGGTCCTACATTTGGTATTCGTGATTTTATCGGTGTAGAAATAGGTCTGGGAAGCGGAAGAACAGAAATGAGGAATTATTTAGTATGCCAGGAAGCTTACATAAAAGAACCCTCATATATTAAGTTTTATAAAAATGGGGAGGATCTCGGTATTGCATTTAGTGATTTGGAATATGGAGTTTATTATCCTGCAATATCACTCTATCAAGGAGCAAAGGTGAAGTTTATATGGGAACCATTTGTGGCTTTTCCACCTCGATATGGTGTGGGATGTTGGCTTCCTTAAAAATAGAATAAATTAATTTAAAATTTTAAGTCTGAATAACATTTTAAAATATTTTTTTATTATAAAAGTTAGTGTTGTTCTATTCTTTGTCTTTCTAGCCTACGGTTAGTATTTAGTGGCACTCGCTTCTCTAAATCTTTTCACAGCCTCTTCTATTCGATCTCTTACGCCCGTGCCATCCTCAATGCTTCTTCTGTAATTAAATGATATAATTCAACTATTTTCTCCAATACCCTTGATTGGATGCATGCTTCTATCGTAGGGTGTATATTTAATTCTTTAAGATAATTTCTATGATATTTGGTTGCCACACCCTCCCATGTCATAACATAAAGTATTATTTTAATCTCTGCTTTGTATATGAAACCTAATATATTCGCCAAGAGGTCATATTTCCTCTTTTTCTTCGTTTCAACAATTTGGATGTTATATTAAGTCGTTATACCAGCTTCAATTAATATAATTTCATTTTCTCTTTTATAGCATTTTAAAAATAAAATTTTATTCTAATAAAAATGATTTTATCATTGCTTCCTTTTATTTAAACACTATTTGTAAATCAACAGATTTATATAAAAAATGTGCTATATACAATTATTACTTATTCAAACCAACTTTTCAATATTATACATTAATTCATGCCATAATTTATTTATATAGCTTTGATTGTGAAGGATTCTCCGATTTTTAAAATGGATCGATAATATCATTCAACACATTCATTTTATAAACAAAATTTTAATACTTCAACATCGTGACTTTAATCTTTAAATGTTTTAACATTCCATATATCTTATTATGTTAAATATTTTTTTATGATTTTTAATGTAAGTTCACTTTGATGTATGCACATCTTACTAGGTAATATCCGATGATATTTATAATTTGCTCTAATTAATCGTTTATTTTAATACATAAATTATACATCTTTGTTCTTGATATATCGTATGAATAACTGAAACTATTATAAATAAGAAAATACTAGGCTGTATGATTTGATAATATTATGAATTATGTAAACAATTAATATATTTCACAAATAAAAAGAATATTATACTATATCATATTAAATGTAATTATAACATATTTATTAATATTTAATACTATGAAAATACTAACAGTATGTAACTCTCTTTAAACAATTTAATATAAGAAATATGGTATAAGTTAATCCAATACACAAAACTTGCTGTTATTTATTTTTTCTTTTTATTACACCTCCAACCAACTTTTTAAAAAAAAATAAAAAATAAACCCCAATGAACAACGTATTAGCTTACAAAATACTGAATATCGGAAAAAAGGAGATATCAAAAGAGTCTATAATAAACCTGTATAAAACAATAGGTGCAGAGTATGAAGAAAGCTCAATAGATGAATTTTTAAAATGCATCGAGGGCAAGTCTTATGCAACATTGGTCGAGGAAGGAAATAAGCTGATCTCATCTATGGGTCCTGTATCGGGTGGAAATGCAACTACAACAACGGAGTCTGTTGCTGCCAAGGCTGAAGAGGAAAAAGCTCCTGCGGTGGAGGAAGAAGAGGTCGAGGTTGATTTTGACTTATTTGGATAAATAAATATTTATTACGTATAGCTGTGTTTTATTTTAATATTAAGTCGATTTTGTAATTATTTAATGAATTTGGATATTTTGTTGTTATTTAATATGGAGCGAAGAATAATACTAAACACCTTTCTTATACAGTTTGATTAAATTTTATATTAATATTTTTATTATAATAATGACAGCTTATTACTAACGACATTAATTTGTATAGCTACGCCATCATACATCAAGTATTAAATAATAATATACTTATGGGTTCATACATAGATACGAGGAATCAAAAAAAAGGTGTTTGGTTCCTTATTATAACAATAAAAATGAATATATATAAATTAAAAGCACACATGTTTCTCTTTTTATTAAAATCATATTGGCGCGAGAAAGAAGCTGTATTGATATTAAAATAACTGATTAATTGGGTATTTATTTAAAGGGTTAATGTTGTGTTTTCTTTGTCTTTCTTTTGTATGGCCTACGGCTGGCATCCAGTGGCACTTTTTTCTACAAATCTTTTCACAGTTTCTCTACTCTATCTCTTACGTCCATGTTATCCTCAATTGTACTCAAGTGATATATTTTCAAGCGTATATTTCAATACCGTCGATTACAACTTATTAATATAAAATATTTATTTATAGTTTGAATCTTTATCACGTTATCCCTTTTGAAATTAAAAAAGCCTTAATAAAACCTTTGAAAATTAAATGAAATGTAGCTATTTATCTGTGTTAATAGGATGATACTTTTATTAAATATTTGTATGCAACCGATATACAATCATAGATACTATAAATCATCCGAATCCTGCTTTAATTTACATAAATTATATTTTTTGATAGTAGAATCGATGAAGCAATGAATACTTAATAAATGTTTATCTAATATTTCTGGTATGCGATATTAGATTGATATTACTTTCCTTAGATCAAATAAATATAAAAAATATAGTACAAATCTTTTCGGAGCTATTTTTTGTAATAACGGTGCTATAAGTAAAATAATAAATATGATGCTAAAACTATTTGAATGTTTTTTAGTAAAAAATTGACTAGTTAGAAAATCTGAATTAAAAGCAAAATATATTATTAACCTTTAAAATATGTCTACTTTTTTATTCAAAACAACACTTATTTATTATATTACCTTGCTACCATACATTCTTTTCTTATGAGAAATTGACTATATTATATGAACCATATATTGATGATATCTATTCATACCATTATCAGTATGTTTTTTGTTAAAGGAATCATGTTAAATAATTATTATTTAGTATACATCTTATTTACTTCATCCAATATGTTTGAGTTGCAATCTTATAAAATATATTTAAACCAGTGAATAATATTTCCAACTTGTTAAATATTATGTTAGTGTTATCATATTTAAGCAATGCTTATCTCATCAAATAATAGGTTTTATAATTTACTAATTTTTGTAATTAAATAAAGCGTATTAAAGCATTTACGTTTCTTTATAGAGAATAATCTGAAAAACAATTAACTTTAATATATTTTTGATTTATATAATAATGTATTTAACGAATTTTATTTTAGACTTTTTATTTTTAATTATAATCACAGCTTATTGATCGTACTATTTAAATACTTTTATACAACTTAATATTTTTTTTATTTACTCGTTGTAGAAGAAGTATTGAGGATGATATGGACATGTGAAATCGAATGAAAAGGTTTTGAAACGATTTGGAAAAGCAAGTGACATTGGATGCCAACCGCAGGCCATAGAAAATGAAGGTAAAAAATAACACAATATTTAACACTATAGTTTTATATTTATTCTAATATTTTTTTAAAAATTGGATTCTCTCGTCTTTTCTTATCTCTTTCAAGCCATTTTTCATATTCTTTTTTATCTGTTTTATCATCGTAATCCATAGGAGTATCCTTTTTTTCTTGTCTTGATAAAATAAAATATTTTTTTGGATCCATCGGGTATACTGTATTATGTTTATTTAATCAAAATCTATAAACTATATTATTTTGATGTTGTTTTAATGATTATATCTAGAGTAACAATATCCACTTAAGGTTAAAAAGGCCATAAATAAAATTATACAGAAAAATTAATAGTAAAATACTGAAGAATATTTAGAAATAAAGAATGAAAATCTTTTTATTCAAAGGGTTAATATTGTATTATTCTTTGTCTTTCTTTTGTATGGCCTACGGCGGTATCCAGTGGAACTCGCTTCTCCTAATCTTTTCACAGCCTCTTTTACTCGATCTCTTACGTAAATGTCATTCTCAATGCTTCTTCTGTACTTAAGTGATATGTTTCAAGCGTCTTCTTCAATACCGTTGATTGGATGTATGCCTCTATCGTAGGGTGTATTTTAATTACTTAAAATACTTTCAGTGATACATGGTTACTATTCCGTCCAATGCCATAACATGAAGTATTATTTTAGTTTTTGCTTTGTATAGCATGCCTAATTCATCCGCCAAAATGTCATATTTCCTTTTATTCTTCGTTTCAATAATTTAAAGATTATCTTTACTCATTATACCAACTTCGACTAATATAATTTTCTTCTCCTTCTTATCATAAATATATTTGGTCTATTATTTTTTATTAGGATATCAATCCTTTCCTTGTATCAATCTGAATTTCAACTCTTTCATTTCCCATTACTTTCTGGACTAAGTAAGATCGTAATTTTTTTGTTTTTTATAGCCTTATTCATTAGCTAATAGAAGGTGAATACATCTAAACACTTCATTATGCCTTCGCGTATAGTCGCATTCGATCACAACCTGTTGCCAGACGGTCGATCGACTTTTTGGCTTTACCACAATGCTGGCATTGTAAAGCATCGTCTTTTCAAAAAACATTTCTATCTTAAATATAGTAATAAATTGCTTCAGCACAAAAATCAATATTTCCGCATTTTATCCAAGTCGAATGATTTTTTAAACTAACAAGTTCATTTGAGCTGGCCCTATATAACTTTTCTTCACATTTTTTTTCATTTTATTAATAAAAAATTTTAATTTAATATGATAAATCATGCTTTAAATGTGAAAAGAACTACTATACATTTTTAATATTCATTTTTCGATGATAATAACATAGAAACATTAAAATAATAATAAATATTTAGCCTTTCTATAATTATAACAAAAATAAAATTGAATGTCTTTTTTTTAATTTACTTCAAACGCAAATATTTCAACTTTGTAATTTAGAATCTAATGATAATAAAATATTTAAGTTACAAGTTATCTTTTTTTTGCCCTTAATTGTCTGATATTCTCATTTAACTATATTTATATACACATTCCTTCTATTTTGTCATGACTATATTTTTTTCACTTTCAATTATTTCTTCAATAAATACAAAATTAATTTTTTAATATATTGAATCGGGTATATATGACTTGAGATATCGTTTACCCATCTTAAACTATTATATATTTAATATTTGTAATGTATAACTAACAAATCTATTATCTATCAGTTTTCTTTTTTTTAACTCACTAGCTTATAAATAATTTGAGTTTTTTATACCAAATTGACCAAAATTATTTTTTGTTTCTCTATTTATGAATAAATAACTTACTTAATTATATTTAATTTGAATATAGACTTTATCTTTGTATCAATACGTTCTCATTAATATAATTTTAACCATTTTAACGTCAAAAAATTATATTAAATATGATATATCAATCATTAAGGATAAACCATGCATATATAATAAGCCGAATTTAGTTATCCAGAATAAGAAAAAGAATTAAGTAAAAAAATATTAGTGCTATTGTAAAAAAATAATCACAGATAGTGTAAATATAAAACCATGAAATATGATCTGTTATTAATATATTAGTAAAATATTTAAATATAAAGTTTATGTAATACCATTTATCATTCGTGGTACGATGTAGTATTCATAAATATTATTCCACAGAATTGAGAATAACAAATACATTAAGGCGTATATAAATTTTTGAAAATAGCATTAGATCAATACACTGAAAAATAAGTATGATTTATATAGTTGTTATATAAGATAAAGCTATAACCAAATTAGCAGTTTAAAATATATAATAATTTGTTTTTAATAAAACTCTTTTCTACAATAAATAATTTTTAGTATAATATCAATACTTTATTTAAACCAATACTTATTTGTTTTAATATTACTTCAACTTTACTTAGAAATTATATTTTAAAAAAATAATTTATATTTAGTTATATTATGTGAATGATTATTGCATCTAATTACTCATAATAATATCTGTCATAATGATTATACTATAAAAACAAGGTAATTGTATCATGATACTCTTGAAATAAAGGTAATGAGATTTTTATAATTCTAATATCAATCTTCATATGGAACTGTACAGCTAAATTATTTGATGTCATCATTTTGAAGATGTTTAAATTATAAAAGAAAATGGGATGATCGCCTTGCATATCTCGAAGATAGGTTTGCTTGATATTATTTTCATATATATCCTTTTTATTTATATATAGATAAGACCATGTTTGTGATTTATAAGCAACAGCTATATAATAATTTGTAGAACCAAATAGCTTTTTAAAATACATCTTAGTTCACTTAGAAAGAATTAAGCAAATTAACTCTGGTTAAATACAAAGATGCGTATATTTACATCAGTTTCATACTCGGATTGCAAATGTATTTATCATACAGTTTCTAATACATATATCTATTAATATGTTTTTGTTCCTTTTATATTTTTTTGAGCAAGAGAAATTAGTAATATACAAATCAAACGAAAATATATATGGTGATAAATATCCTATTTTATTTAATGATTAAATTCTTATTAAGAACTAATGCGTCTGAAAATAGAAACATATTATGACCAATATAAAATATTGATTTGTAGTAATACTAATTACGTATAAATAAGCATTAAAGTGATAGTATACGACAAAATAAAGACCTAAAATAATCAAATAAACATGTTTATTATAAATTATTTTTCTGTATGTTAAAAATATATTGATTATGATAAAAAGGAAAGTGAAATAATATTATTAAGCAGCATAACCATACAAGATAATCTTCAAAATATAGAAACAGAGAAAAAAATGATATTTTGGTCTATAAACTCGATTTAATATATAAAGCCAAAACTGAAACAATGCTTCATATTATAACCTGGAAAGGGTGGTACCGAATATCATAAAGCTATCTTAAAGAGCTAGATATAAGCTATATGATAAGGTCTTACAATCAATTGGGCATAAAAAATTCTTAGGACATATAAAGTTATAGAATGGTGTAGTTGTTAAAAATAAAAATGAAAATGTGTATAGCGTTTCGAAAGATCAGAGAAACATTTGATAAACATAAACAAATATAATAACAAATAAATTATTTTTAAGAGGAATACACTTGCTAAATTTAAACATGCTTTTTTCACGATTTATGATTCCTTGGCTATACTCTAAAGCCTCTTTTTATATATGGAATAATCAGTATTTGATTCAGTGCAGCGACTGTTTCAATTAAGAAGATATTTTCTTCTTAGGTACTTATCACGCTGTTAATCGAAGTACATACCGTCTATCGAATCTGGATCGAGTTTGCAAGCAAAGTGGGTACCCGTAGCCCGGTATTTTTGGCACCAAACCAGAGCACTTTATTATCTAGGCGTCATTCGTAAGTGTTCATGTAGAGCCGTGCAGCTGACTTATCTGAAGTCCCCCTACTGCAGACATTCCAATATAAGAGAACATCTGCATGTTGCTTTAGTTTAATCTAGGAGCGGGTTCTGTTTTTATATTTTTGTATTCATTGTTTTTCCAAATGCGCCTTCTTTGCTCTAAATAGTGTTTAAGATGTTTTCGTAATTTGGCAATTTGGTAGTGGAATCATTAAACAAATACCATATATGTGTGAAACTTGATGACTTTTTAACCAACCTCTGAAATTTCTACCTCTGAGGAGGAATGAAGAAAATCGGTAAGTTGACCATCTACAAAACACATGTATCGACATTTTTGGACAAAATTATAAGTTTTCACTCGTTCAGCAGCTTCTGATACCCCACTACCAGTGAGATCTCGCCCTAGTTTAACGTTGTTTCGAACGATTACTCTTTTAATGAATCTAATTTCAATTTAATAATTTTTTATATACAATATAATATGTTTTAATATATTGTGGCAGTAAATTATAATAAAATAAAAAATTGTTCAATTTAAAAGCATGGGATATAAGCAAGACTGAATCATTCTCATAGTATTTAAGAAAATAATTGCAATTATAGCATTTGAAAAAAGCAGATATTATGACGAAAAAAGATGAATTTATAAATGAGACAAATAAAAATTTTAAGACAAGTCTTTTAGACATAAAAAAATATCATTTAATTTTGGTATTTTTTATATATTTTTAACAGAAATCATAAGAGCTTCAATTAACTAATATTACATGAATAATATATAAACAAATTGTATAAAAAAATGATTTAATAATATTAAAGTGATATAAGTATAGTGATAACGTATTACTCTCATACTATCAGAATATTTACATTTATTTAAGCTTCGTTCTATTTACAATGTACAAAATTATAAAAAATTAATATTTTATTTTATTAATATCAAATAAAAAGAGTTTAAGGATGAAACCAATAAATCATTAAATTTTAAACGTCTTTATATAAATAAAAAATCGTTTTATTTATTATATCAAGGCATGATTCATTAATAATTAAACGCTGTTTAATCCTTGGAGCAAAAAAGTGACTTTTAAAAAAATTAGTACCCCATTAATGAACTGGCAAGATATATCTAAACATGCAAAAAAATTCAGTAAACTATCTAAAAGTATAAAACAGCTATATTTATCACAAATAGAAAAGTTTTCACCACTTAAGCAATCGATTATAATGTATTATTTTTATGAGCTTTGCCCTCTACGAATTGGTAGAAAATTGGATTTAAATATAATTTATTTGATGCCCGGTAGCAATGAAGATTTAATCTTATTTGAAATTACTAATAATAACGAATTTTTTAAGCAAATATATTATTATATAAATTATGATAGCATTAAAAACATACTTATTCCCACTAGATTTAATTTGTTTCTTCTTAAAACAGTTTATGCACATAAAATAACAAACGAAGAATTAGAAAACCATGCCAAGCTATACTGCAATACTATAAGTGAAGAGCAGTTTCCTTATTGTATAGCTTCAATGCCCTTTGATGAATTACTTGAAGAGTTCGTGGATATAGATCATCTTAAATCTCGTATAATTTCTAAGCAGAAAGATTTTTCACTTATATATTATGCGCATAAACTCATAAAAAACAAATGCAGACCGCTTCAAATAACCCCTAAAGAATATGCAGATAATTTTTATTATGCATGCTTTGTTTCGAATGCAAAAATACCCGATATTAAACCGCCAAATTGCATAATAGCTTTATATTATGCATTTATGCAAAAAAACTATAAATATATGATTGACATTTTATTTTACTTCTATGAAAAACAAGAGCTTCCTTACAAACTTCCCAAATTTACAATTAGCAAGGAGGCTGTCAAAGAATTTATAAAGCAGAATCAATTTATTATCAAAATAATAGTTCCCTTTCTTATCAAAATAAAAACTATGCTACCATCAAATATTCTGTCAATTTTTATCGGCAATGAAAACAATTTTAAAAATGAAGAATTTGATCCATTTTATAAGAAAATAACTAAGATTGATGATATAAACATTCCTACACAAAATTTAATAGAAAAAATAGAATATTTTATGAAATACAGAAAATTTAAACAATATTTTTTCGAAAATTTTAATCCATTACGTTATGAAAAAAATGTTACAAAATACATTATAGAAAAATATGGTAAGAGACCTGACTACGAATATTACTTAGAGCTTCAACCAGATGAATATCCTACTATTCTTGCAGATACATTTAATGTAAAAGGTTATAAATCAGATTATTTTTCTTTGTTTACTTCTAAAAACGATGTATCCGAAAAATTTTTAATTTTAAGAAGAGAATTAACAAATTTATTGAAAAATGATTTGGGTGTACTTTTTATAAAAAAATATTTAGAGTTACTAATAGAATATAATCAACAAGATATAATTATAGATATTGTTAAACAAATTCACGATATAAACAAACCATATTTATATGACTTAAATGATGCTATATGGGATAACATTGTAGATATCAAAGAACTATTTATAAAATGCTTAAATTATTTCATTAAAATTAAAGATATGGCATTATATCAAATACTAAAAAATGATAATACCAATATTAAAGATATAGAAATATATCTTAGTTATGGTATTTCATATCCCGATGAAACAATAGAATTTCTTTCAAGTAACTTCAATATCAAGCTTTTTATAGCATTTTTTAAGACACAACATACTCGAATGACTAAAACCGATCTTAGAATTATAAAGAAATGCATCGATAAGAGAATAATCATAGAAAAGAATTATGATTTAGATTATATAATAAATAATAAATTATATGAAAAAGGAATATTTTATGTAAAGGACGATAAGGTATATAGATCCCTTTATAAAGAAGATTTATTGAAATATGTTAATATACATCCAGAGTATAAGACAAGGTTAATTAATTCAATTGATTATGACAATTGTTCAATAGAAGATGGAATCATATTATACAAATTAGGAGTAAGAAACGTTGATTATTCTAAAGGAAACGAGATATATAAGCTTAGTACTGCCCTTAATTTATCAAATTATTTTAAGAATGATCCTTCCATTGCAGCTCTTTATATTCTTACTAAAATAAGACCACAAGATGCTACTATTTATGTATATAATAGCATTGAACTACTTTTAGATACCTCTGACGAAAAATGTGAGTATATTTTATTATCTCATACGAAAAACAAATACTTTTTATTTTCTATTATTGATATTCTTATCTCTAGAATAAATACTAAAAAATTGCTTATATTAAAAATATTTAATCAACCAGAAATTGATTGTAGTGAATGCAATAATTATATATCTAATAATAATGCGACATTAATTAACGCACTTATTCCCTTATTAAATGATATTAATAAAGAAGTGTGTACTCTTTCTAAAGAAATATTATATAAGTTGGATCTTAAAATTCCTGAAATAAAAGTCATGCAATCGCAATTAGTGCAGTGCTTGATAAATAAAATGTATGTAGCACCATTTCTCAAAATGATGGCAACCCAGGAATTTAATCATTATCTAAATTTTGTTAGTTTGAATTTGTTGATTTATATTCTTTTAAAAAATATCGAAGAAAACAACAAACTTGTAATAAAAATTATTGTTGGTCTTAGACAGATAACATACAGAAACCAATACAACATATTTATACCTATGATATTACGCTCCATTTTGTTTCGAGAAGAGGCTGAGCTATGTGAAGAATTTTTAGAAGTGGTTGAGGGCGGATATTTCTTTAAAGAAAAAATTTATGATATATTTATCGATAATTTAGGAAGAGCCAAAGGAATAAAATTTAGCAGATTATTGGTATTTATGCTGAATAAATGCAATGAAGAAGAAATAAAATATGTAATAGAAAGAATTATGAATCATAGTAAAAACACCAATGGTGGTAGTAATAAGGAAAATAGTAATAATACCAATATTGGTGATAATATAAATGATAAAGTGATGTCATTTTTAAGTTATGCTCCCAGGCTTTCTTCATTTAATAATTATGTTAATTTGTTTGTACCATCATTAAAAAGCTCATTTATAAGCAATGATAAATTTTATAAAGAAATAGCAACATTAGCCTTTGAAAAATTATTATGGATGGATGATGTGATATCTTTTATAATCGAATGCTCATTTAATGAAGAATGGAGTATCAGAATGGTATGCACAGATTTGCTTTATAAAGCACTTAATAATAATATGAATGATGATATAATTGCAACATTATTTATTTTAAGAAATGATACGAACCATTTAATACGACATAAGGCTGTTGAATCATTTAACACATCTGTTTCTAATACACCATCAACTGTTAAAAGAATAATGAAAAATATTCTTGAAAAATTAAAATATGATAATGAGGCTGTTCACAATACAATTCATGAGTTAATAGATAAATATAGTCAATTTATAAAATTTGATGATTTAAATGAGGAATCAAAAGAATTTGTTTTATTTGTTGCCATACAGAAAGGCAAGTTTAAAGAACCCGCCTTTGATTATGCCGTTAGATATAATAAAACTGAAATTATCAAAGAGCTCATTAAAGAGAAGAAATATAAATATAAATTGTTAGAATATATTAAAGAATCCAATACTATGGCATTATATATATCAGAATTAAAAGATGATAAATCATTTATAGATGAACTATATAATTTCAGTAAGGATAAAGCATTGATTCAATATCTTAGCAATACTAAAAAATACAAATTACTTAACGAAGTGGATGATAATACTTCTATTGAAATAATAAAAACGTTACCAGACAAGGAATTGCAAACAAAACTTATTGATTTTTATCCTAGAATATCTTTATTATATTTAAAGAATAAAGGTGCTACAATCAAGGATTATGGGAATATGAATATGATATTCCAGAGGATATTTACAGATTTAGAATTTGAAGATTTTAGATGTTTGATAAAGAAGGAATATTTTAAATATTTATTGAATGTAAGTTTTAAAAGAATAAATGATTATACTGAAATTATTCGAGTAATGGGAGAAGATAAAGAGGGATTTAAACGAATAAGTGAAATTATATATTCGAAAGTTGAAATATATGATGTAAATATGTTGATGGGGATATTATTAAGATGGTATTTATATCCTGGAATGAGATGTGAGGTAAAGGGATGTATTGATGTTATTAGAAAGAGATATAATATTGGCGAGTATAATAAAATATTGAAAAGAGTGATTTAAACGATATATGCAAGTATAGTATTAAAACATTGGTGATAAAAATATTTTTAAAGGATATGAAAATTTTACCCCAATGAGATGCCAGATTTGTCATACAAAGAATATAATTAGCTTAACAAACAAAATATATTGTGAAGAGTGCGAGGTATATTATACAATAAAATCTAATCAACAAGAATATTCTTTTCTTCCAATAACTCATACAAATAAAGCAACAAAATTAATATTATGCAGTGAGTGTAAAAAGATGGCTGATTATAGAATAAAATGTAAAAACTTTAAAGAATATTTTAGAAAAGTTGCATTTTGTAATTATTGTAAAAAGAAAAACAAGACTGAAATTAAAACTATGTTTTTTCGAGTATTTCAGCTTTATAAAATAGAAAAGAGAAATTGGAAAAATATTAGTTGGATGATAATATTTTTGTTTGTAGGTTTACTGGAAGGTATAGATTTATTTGGTGACATCATTTTATGCTTAATAAGGCTATATGCCTTTGGATTGTGGTATGGTGGTATCATTATAACCAAAGCTTTAATATCACATAAATTGGGCATATTAGATTTAATAATCGGATTCATAAAATTATACAAAACTATAAGAAAAAGAGAATTATGGTATGAAGTGCCGGTTATGCTTGATGAATGTGTACCAGATTTGATTGGTTGTTTTGATAAAATTAGTTTGGGTGGTCCGGGATTTGTTCCAAACTTAGTTTCCTGTAACGAAAGTATATTATTTTCTGATAAACAAACTGAAAAAAAGATAGACCCAAAGGAGTTGAACAAATGTATAAAAGAAATTGATAAATTAAAAATATAATAGTATGACTTTAAAAAATTTATACAAATAATATAATTAAAAAAACATTTATTAATAAAATATTTAATTTTTACATTCTTCGTGGTAAGCTGATATATAATCTTCTTCTAGTCTTCTAACAATCGGTCTCCTGAAGTATGGGCCTATTCCGTATTCCAAGCATCTATCGCATATTCTCCACTCGTAATCCAAATACAAAGCAAGGAATATTTCCAGCCTTTCTATTTGGTCTTTTGGTTTATATCCACTAATATATTCCATAGCCATATGATTTAGCTCCTTATGACCTGTATCCACGGACAACACACCATTATCAAATACTACCGTATATTTATCTTTATATATAAAAAGACCATTCCCTTTATCCACCAGGTTTATCTTTCCAATCATTCCCTTCTTATTAAATATTTCTATCTTGTTGACCAGTGCGAGATATGCTTGATGAATATCCAAAAGAAGCTCTATGAGCTTATCTTCACTAGAAACACCCTCTCTCATTCTATCGAGTTGATATAGCAAATACTCGCAACTTTTTATTATTTCGGATCTTATGTTCTTCTTTTTGTTTGGTGTTTCGATATGAATAATGGAATCATTTTTATCCATTTACCCCTTTTCTTTCTATTAATTTTTAGTTCTTTATTTGATTCTATCTAATAAACTTATTTATATGAATACGTAAGCTCCTTTATGACGAAATCAATAAGAAAAAATTTCATGAAAAGTTATATAGGGCTCGCTCAAATGAGCTTGTTAGTTTAAAAGACTCTTCTACCTGGATGAAATACGGGAATATTGATCCCCGTGCTGAAGGAATTTATTGCTATATCCAAGATAGAAACGTTTTTTGGAGAGACAATGCTTTACTATGCCAGCATTGTGGTAAAGCCAAAAAGTCGATCG
>SBIQ01000122.1:0-25537 GCA_014805555.1 Astathelohania contejeani | reverse complement strand
ATGAAAGAGCCGAAATTCGGGTCGATACAAGGATAAGGACTGATATCCTAATAAAAAATAATAGACCAGATATATTTATTTACGATAAGAAGGAGAATAAAATTATATTAGTTGAAGTTGGTATAACGAGCCAAGATAATCTCCAAATTGTTGAAACGAAGAAACAGAGGAAATACGACCTTTTGGCGAACGAATTAGATTTGCTATACAAAGCAAAAACTAAAATAATACCTTATGTTATGACATGGGACGGTGTGGTAACCAAGTACCACAGGAATTAAATTAAAGAATTAAATATAACCTCTACGATAGAGGCATACATTCAATTGACCTTAGTAATTAAGACGCTTAAAAATATATTCATTTGAGTACAGAAGAAGCAATGAGGAAGATATGGACGTGTGAGATCTAGTAGAAAGGGCTGTAAAAGGATTTGGAAAGCAAGTGCAATTGGATTCCAACTGCGAACCATAGAAAAAAGAAAGACAAAAAATAATATATAGCATTAACCCTTAAATAAACTCTATAATAGTAGATTATCATATTAATTTAATATTTTTCTAAAAACATTTCTTTTTCTTTTCAATTAGATGAAGATTATAAGTGAAATCTCTGTTAAATAAAACTTTAAATATTTATTTAGAAATATTCTAGCAATCCTTCAAAAAATCTAAATTTCGAATAGACAATGAACCAAGCATAGCACCAAATGATTTATAACAATAGATTAATAAATAAAGAAAGGCACACACTGGATCTCTACCAGTATCATACACACTACCATCTATAAAAAAATAAATATCCGAACTATGTTTATCCACATTTAAACCATACAATCCATTATTAACAAATTCGTCAAAAGGATAAGCAAAATGTGTGTTATACTTAGGAAGAACACTATTAAAATAATTACACAATATGAAAAACACTGCTTGTCTGTGCATACCGTTTTCATAATCATATGCTACCCATCCACAAGCGACGATACGTTTTATTATTTTTATATGTTCATTATTTAAGTTTCTTTTTAATGAATTAATCATTTCTTGCTTAATTTTTGTTGCATCGCTATTGCAATCTTCAGATAAAAAACTTATATTAAATGATGATTCTATATCATTTACATTGCTATCTAATCCTCGTATAAAAGGATCGAGTATGCTTTTTAAAAGCCATATTCTGAACTTATTCTTGCAGGATGATAAGTTTCCTATTCCAAGTTTCTTTATTGCCTGCTTTTCTGTAAGTTTTTTTCCCTTTTCCGCTGTCCATTTTTTCTTTATTTGAAAGACCGGCTCATTTTTAGCCTCGCATACTCTTTTCTCCGAGCTTTTTCGTTTATTTTCTGTTGCTGTTTTCAAAAAATGATTTTTTTCTTCTTTTATTTCTGTAACTGTAAAAGGAATTATTAATTTTATAAGATAAAAAATGTTAAAAAAACAAAAAAACATCAAATATTTGAATATATCGCACACCATCGTCTTAAGAAGCAATATAATTACTATACCTAGCAATTGGACAATAAAAGCTTTTATTATATAATTTTGAACTCCCTTATTAATCATTTGGGGTGAATTAATGTTTCATTTAAAGAGGATTGAATAACCAATGGTTAACATTATACACGAATCTAATGAGTATAACATCAAGTTAATACAATTATAAAGTTTTATAATTCTACCTTTCATTTTATATTAAAAGTAATCAGACGCTAATAGAATTTTAAAACTGGCCAAAAATAGCCCTTCTGAATGCGACAAACATATAAACCACTAAAACGTAGAGAAAGTAAAGCTTTTGCTTTGAGCAAAAAAACGATAGAAAAGGATTTCGGCAACGTAATACCTCTTGATGAGGATAAGCTTGAAAATATAGATGAATATTGGGAAAAGGCTAAGGAAGAACTTGATGATTCTATACTTAGTATTGATGATATGGTGAGTGATGAAGTATCTCAGGTGGATGATATAAAAAAAGAAGAGAAGAAGGAAAGTATGATTCATGATGAGTTCAAAAGAAATTATAAAAAAAGCTTTGACAAGGAATTTACTTCCAATTTCGATACAGCTGAAGTAACAGGGATTTCGGAATCTGTGATAATGGAAGAGAATGATACTTGTGATCGTGGGAATGACGAAAATATGCGTAATATAATAGAAAATAAAGAAACAAGTGAGCATACTGAAATTTATAATGAAAATGAATTATTATGTGATGAGGACGCTTCTAAGGCATCGATTGAGGAAATAAAGCAGCCAAATATAAAAAAACGAAAAAAGACAGAAGATTTCCAATTAAAAGATCCAAGTATAATGGAAGAATTAGAAAAAAAACCTAGAAAGCAAAATGAACATCGAAAAAATGGGGGATATACTATATGCAGTGGTGTAGCCATTGGAAATATTCCTTCTATGGTTAGAGAAAAAAACGAACTTATCCCTTTGATAAGAAATGCCGTGATAGAAACAGGATTAATGTATTTGAACTATGGAGCTTACATTAAGGATGAGTTGGCCAATGAAACATTTTCAATATTTGTGATCAAAGGAACACTAAATATCAAAACTGAAGGAAATGAGTTTGTAATAAAAAAAGGAGATGTAGCTATAATACAGAAAGGTTGGGTATATGAAATTATTGGTATGGGAAGAAATGGAAATTCTCTTTTAATTAATTATTGTATAAATAATAAGTAAAGAAACAATAAATAATAAAAGTAAGGTTTAAATTATTAAGAAAATGTAAAATAAAACATTGAATAAAATTTAGTATAAATTATGATTCGTTATTTAAATAGATTGTGAAGATAATTGAAATATCATAAATAAATAATATATTTATTTCAAATATTTTTTCTTGAGTACAGAAGAAGCATTGAGAATGATATAGACGTAAGAGATCGAGTAGAAGATGCTGTGAAAAGATTTGGAAAAGCAAGTGCTACTGGTTGCCAACCGCAGGCCATCAAAAAGAAAGACAAAGAACAACACAACAATAACCCTTTAAATAAAAGATATATTTATTTTAAATATTTTTTATTATTAAAATATAGAATGCAATTAATTTGATTTGATTCTTATTTATTTATTTATGGTTTTTATTTAATGGTATATCCCTCTTACTTTTTCAAATCTATTCAATTCTATTGTTTTCTTTTATTCCATCTGCAATGATATTATTATTAAACTATGATGATATGGCAAACATTATTACGTAAAGCGGGATTTTATTCTATTATTGGGATGGTATTTAATTTTTAAATATATCTTGATCATTTTCATCACATAAAGAATTAATTTGACCATTTTTTGTATATAAACCAAATTCATTTGCTAAATAAGCATATTTTTCTGATTTTTTCCGTTTCGACTTTTTTAAATTTTGGGTTTATAATCCAACTTTGAGCAAAAACTCGATCAATTTTAAATATTTCTTTGTTGATAAAAAACAAGATTGAAATTTGGATGATATATATTTATAAATGCTGGCAATTTATAATAAATCGTCAGTGTATTAACAAATTATCTTTCGCTGGGATAGATTATAAATATATTTCAAGGAAAACAAAGTAGTATTGTACTGAATAACGTGATATTTAGCAAATAATAATCCCAAATATAATTGAATATTAAGTATTGTTATAGTATCAATTTAAATTAATATATTTCGCTGTAATAGCAAGATTGGATATATGTTTTATATAATCAATCATAATAAAAAGAAAAGTATATGGTCGCGCTAGAGCATGAGCTTGAAAATATGGTAAATAAAATATATTTCAGATAAAAAATTATATTTTATTTAATATATGCTTGCGAACAAACTTTATATGTTATATACTGACAGTGATTTCCCATATTTTAAAAATAAATAATAATCTCATATGCTATTAGAACATTCTTATCTATTAACTTTTTTAAGTATGCCAAATGTCAAATTTTATGTTAATTGACAGATCACTTATTCTGTATAAATATGAAAAATATTTAATAGTATATGGTGTCATTTGTTTATTATCTATATTTTTGTATAAATTACTTTTTGTCTTGCAAAGGTATAAAGCTATATAGTGAAGAAGGACAACAAATTTCTGAAATATTCAACAAGTTTTTTAAAATTAGTGATAAAGGATTTGAACAAACAGCTCCTCTTAGCATATCCGATGAAAATAATGCGTTGTCTCTTTTATTAATTGCAAAAAACCAATTTTCACTTAATTTAACAAATGTGAAGCATCAGATGCTTTTAAAATCTCTCATATTATCAGCCAATATAAATAATTCAAACACTTCATTAGAAATATTTATATTATATAGTACATCTAAATTAAAAGAAGCAAAAAGTAAAGAGCAATTTACTATTGTACTTAATAATATTTTAATACCTTTCCATGATATATTATTGAGTATGATAAATAGTAAATTTAAAACGCCTTTTTTTAGCAATGATAAAGCGTCTCCACTAGGATATTACATTTACGATAAGTTAAACATATCAGGAAATAAAAAAATAAAAGAAAACAACAATATATATAAAATGAATGATACAAAAATAATTTCAAACAACATTCATCTAGTTTCATTTATTATTGATATATTATATCAGAAAATAGAATATAATATTCAAACAGGAGCAAAGCTTGACATTTATAATGAAAAAATATATATTTATTCTTTTATACGCTTAATCGAATTTATTGAAATCCCTCATATATCCACAGATTTATTAAAAAGACTAAATAAGCTAATCAAAATAGCTTTTACTGTCGGATATAAGTTTAACAAAGAAAAAAATTTTTTCAAAATTTTGAAGTCACTCAAATCTTATAATTTAAATTTAACTATTATTAAAAACTTTTACTTTCAGAATTTAGACAAAATTTTAATGAATTCCGTGGATCTGTATGATGTAGATAAACAAAATTTTTTATTAAGATTGCTAAAAATATATCAAAATGCAAATAATAACATAATACCTGATTTAAGTATAAAACCAAGTGTTTTAGGTCAAATAAATCATATATTTACAAGGCCATCACCAGATAAATATCCTTTTTATGGTAATAAAATATTTAATTCGGATTTTAAAAAAAATAATACCATAAAATATGAAACTCTTCTTACAATTCATGTTCTTGAACTAATAGTATTCAAACTTTCTGAATACAGTAACAGTATAACGTTAAATGAAAAATCTAAATATAAAATAAATGCTGATATTATAAATCTTTTGGTTCATATCGATGATATTAGTAACTTTTCTGAGACTCAAATTGAATTTTTTGTTTATTTTTTGGTTCAATATTTTTACAATATTGAGCTGAATTCAATTTTTATAATTGAATTTCAAGAATTTATAAAAGAGCTCTTACTAAATTTGAAAGGGCCTACTAAAAAAGCTGATCTACTAATCAAAATAATTGAAAATATAACACCGCTTAAGAAAATAAAAATAGTAACTCACGTATTTTTTTTTTCGAAAAGAGCGGATATAAAAATGATTCAAACTGGGCTTGAGGCAATTAGAACGAGAATTTATAAATCAAATTTTGGTGCTGAATGGATCGAAGACTGTAAAGTATACATCGAATTTGTTACAAAGTATAAAAATTTGATAATAAACGGAAATATAAAATATTGCAAGTATTTATTAGAACTGAAAACTATAATACAAACAAATTTATATGCTCTAAATAAAAATGGTTTACAGGATGAAGAATATAAGATTTTAGTTATTCTTATAGAAAATGTATGCCGAGAAGCAAATTATAATAGAAGTATATTATGCCATTGATACAATGAGAATAAAAACTTAAATATATTGAAATGCGATGCGCCAATGCATCAGGCAAAAAACTTATTAAATTATTTAATATTATTCAAAACAAGTACTTTCGAAATTTTATACTTAATTAATACATTTATGCTTAATACATTTATGCAATTTAAATTTAATTTATAAATATTTTAAATTGTGCTAGAAAAGAGAGGAATAATCAAAATACATTCTAATAATAAATAAAAGGTTTGTTATCATAAGACTACGTTTTATTTATATAAGACATAAGTATGATATATTGTTTTCGGTTCTATAGACTTAAACAAAATTTATAAATAAATCAAATATGAAACAGTAAAAATAAGTATGTTTTAAAATTTAAAAACAAATGAAATTTTATTTTATTATTTTTATTTTAGAATTTATATATTCATCTAAAACTTGTATTATAGACTCGGATTGTTGGACTAAATCTAGGCCTGATATACACTCGATGTATTGTATAAATAACATATGTCAACGAATTAAACCACCGGAGTATCATTGTATAAACCCCACAGATTGTGCATCATACTTTTTTTATGGACCATTAGCATGTACCGCTAAATGCCATGTCGAAAACGAATGTGAATTTGATGAAAATAACACGGTAGACTCGATATATTGTTGTAGAAATGTACCTGAAGGTAAAGATTGCATGGGGTCAAGGCCTGGTTTATTATCTGGTTGCGATAAAAAGCAATCATGCCTAATTAATAGTGAGGGTGAATATAAGTGTATGTCAAGAAGTGTTAATTCATGGATAGTTGGTGTTATATTGTCCGTTTTAGGAAATCTTCTTATTAATTTTGGTATAAATTTACAAAAAAAATCATTTTTACAAAACTATTATGATGCCTTTGGATTGAAATTTAAATTATTTTATTTAGGAGTTGGAATTTATGTTTTGGGAAAAATTTCTGGTTTTTCATCTTATATTTTTGGAAATCAATCCCTCCTGGCATCACTTGGTGCTGTCGGATTGATAGCAAATAGTATATTTGCTCCAATGATAAATAACGAAATATTCACTTGGAAAGATTTTATTTCAATAATTTTAGTTCTCACAGGCACTTCTTTTATAGTTGCTAATTCTGGTAGAAGTCACCGAGTATATTCTCTCTGTGAACTTATAAAGCTTTATAAACGTAAAGAAACTGTTTGCTGGTTTGGTTTTATTTTGGCTCTTATAGCTTGTTTATTTTTCCTAATTAAATTTATAGAAGTCAACAGTGACTGGGCAATTCCCAGTAATGATTTTCTTTTTTTAAAAAGCGAAACGACATACTTCGAGGAAAATGGATTACTCCTTAAGTATATAATGGTACTTTTCTATGTAGGATTATCGGGCTCAATAGCTTCGCTAACTACACTTTTTGCAAAAAGTTTCGGAGAAATGATTGATAAAACAATATCAGGAGAAAACCAATTTTTATTTGGAGTAACGTATCTTTTTTTTATTTTGATCGTTTTATTTACTACTTTGCAGATATATTGGTTAAATAGAGCTTTACGACACTATGATGCCTTGTTAGTTATACCACTATTTCATGTCATTTGGACACTTTTTAGTGTTGCAACAGGAGGTATTTATTTTCAAGATTTTGAACATTATTCGTGGGAACAGTTTAAAGGATTTCTTACTGGATTAGGAATTATCTTTTTAGGATCTACATTTCTAGGCTCAAGGATAATGAATAGAAATAAAATAGAGACTAATAAAATTATCATAGAGCGCGAAGTTATTAAAAAAGATTGATCTAAAAAATCATTTTTATTTTATTACGTATTAAATTTAATTCTTATGCAGTAAAAATGGCAATATTGGCTTATTTTTAGCAAAATTAAATCATCTGTGCAGTAAGTCTAATATTTAAGTGAAGTAGCATTTTCTTTCAATCGATTGATAAATAAATATATCATTTGTTTAGTTTAATCGTAAAAAGTATGTAATTATTATAAAGATTGTACTAGGAAATATAATAAGTAGAAATTATTTTGATACAAAATTATTTATTTTAATACTTACAAACAAATTTTTGATTATTTTTTCATCAAAGTAATGAATTAATCTTCTCCCTAAATATTTATCATATAGAAAACCAAACATGTTTTTAAGAAATAAATATACTTGTAATCATCATATTGATTGAGTCTCTCAATATTTTGTTTGTTATTTTCAAAAAATGCAATCTTTATATATTCATTCAAATATGTTTTTTAAATGTTACCTTACCTTTGATAAATATTTTGATTTATTATACACATATCCAATGTTTTACATGTATAAATTGATTTATCGAACACATCAAAATTTCTTAGTGATTTATTTTATAATAAATATAAGCATTTAAAATTTTAAATATGTTATAACCACGCCAGCATATGTAATTATTTAATTTTACAGCAATAACAAATTTTACTTGTTTTAACAACTATTGGTTTATATTATCAGTTTTTACAATTCTTTGGTTTCAGATAACCCGCTTTGTATGTAAAACACTTATATTATCATATTTTCATTTTAAATTTATTTAGGTAAAACCTTTACTTTTATTATCGTTTTTTCACCTCCTATTTTTTCGCCATTATTTTATTAAAAATGAATACAATCGATTGTAGTTAGTTTATAATTCTCGATTTCCTTATATATTACTTGTTAATACAGTAAAAATATAAATGATGAATGCACTAAAGAAAACAAGAGCGTTGGATTAAAAAAACTGTATTGGCGTATAAATACACATATTGAACAACATTAAATCATTTTATTGATATTTTCTTAATCTTTATAATATAATAGCTTTTTATAATTTGTATTGTTTCATAATAACTTCATATTTAAAATATCAGTCTATATAGTTATATTATTGATTATAAAATCATAACCTCTTCTATATTTAGGAATCTTCTATATTCTTCCATAATGTTTAATTCTTTACTTCTATATTTGATTCAAATAAATAAGTATAAAAAATAATATGATACAACATTACGTTTTATCTGCAAAATCTAATTACAAATTTATATTAAATAATAACCATAATACGTTTAATTTTAATTTTACAGTATCAGTTATAATACCATTTGTTTTACGATATAGTTTATTTATTTTGTTTTATCATAGACATATAACAGTATCTGTTAATATTTTTATCAACCTGTAACTTCGCCAGAAAATCCGTTGAACTAGTATAAATATTTACTGTAATTTTGAATATCAGTCTGCTGGTAAAGTTCAAACCTGTCTATTAATTTATACATGATCAACTCACAAAATTTTTCATTACTTTTTATATGTGAACAATTTAGAGATCAGTATAATAATCATTAAGTTACGCACATATAATATTTGGTCGATGCAACCATTTTTAAATTAATGATTCACAAACATATCTTGATTCTTTCCTTAGCAAAAAAGGTGCAGTGCATATGAAAATACAAAAGAATATGAACATATAAATACAAAGACGCGTTCAAATCAAAACAAGTCATCACATAGTGTTTAGATTATAATTAAAATGTCTGCAATAGGAGTACACCAGGTAAATCAGTTACAAAACTCCATATGGATGCTTACCAGTAATATTAAAATGATAAAAATGCACTGGTTGATGCCATAAGTACCGGACTGCAATATTTTGTCTTGCTTGCAAGATCAATATACACCAATGACAGTTTTATGAGTACTTAAAGAGAAAAATCGTTTCATTTGAGATAGTCGTTGCATTAAATCAGAAACTTCACAGATTATACCAAACATAAAAAGAGCCTTATAACATAGCCAAGGAATCATAAATCATGAAAGAATTTGTTTATATAAATTAATACATTTTTAACTTTCAATGTTTTTCATGGTTGTATTTATAATATATGCTAACTTACTAATAAATTTTGTTGTAAAAATGCTGTATTTCCTAAAACCATGCAAAATGTGGCAAATTAAATGTTTTTATGACATAATTGACGTTTACATATAAATATATATTAGAATAACTTTCATTAAATGATTTCATTAATTTATTTATTTCAACAATTTGTTATTACATCATCCAGACTGTTTTGTAACATCTCACAAGAAAAGGAATATAAACGTGATATACTTAAATTTTATTTTATAGAAAATAAAAATATTTTTTATCAGCATCAAAAATTCAAAAAAAATGATGAAAATAAATTGAAAATATTGCTGAAAGAAGTATCAGATAAGTGTTACAACTCAGATTTCTCATCAAATCCGATCGAAAAAGCATTTTTAAAAGCAATGATCTGTTCGAAAAATATAACTATCTCGAGTATAGCATTAGATTTTTATTTGCAATTTTATAAGACCACAAATAAAGACTATTTTAAACATTATTTAACCACATCATTTTTTCCTTTTTTTGAAATATTAATGGGTTTTATGGCTACTGATATCACAATTCAAAGAATAAATAATAAAAATATAATTCCGTTAGGCAAATATTTTAATAAAATGTTATATTTGAATGAAATTAATAAAAAAGGAAATAGATACCAATTATCTGAAAAAGAAATTGGTATGATTAAAACAAATATAAATATAATGTTATTGTTTATTGATATTCTTGATTATTTCAAAGGATACATTGATCCCGATACAATCAAATTAGAAAGAAATTTTGGAGATATGATATTTTTTTATTTGCTAATAAGGTTTATCGATCTATTAAGTTTTAATTATATTCCAGCTGTTTTATTGGAAAAAATACTATATTTATTATATCCAATATTATGTATTGGAGAAGATAGATATAAGAATAAAAAAGAGTATAAATATATTTGTAAATCATTGAAGTACCAGAATAATAGAAATTCTTTAATAAGAATATTTTTTTATGAAAATATTAATAATTTTTTAAAAATTAATAATAATTCACTTTATTTAATTCACAGCAAAATTCTTTTTAAATTAAAACTTTTAAAAATTATTGATAATACGATTAAAAAATCGTTAAAAGACATCGAGAAATCATATATATATTCTAAATCATTTATAATACCTACTAAAAATGATCAATTGTTTACCAGAATGTCTTCTTTTTACTGTAAAATGAACAAGGATAATCATACTAAATTTTATGATTATCTATTTAATTATGTAGATCTCATGATAAAAAAATATATTGAAATAAAAAATAAAAAATTCGTAATAACATTTAAAAACACATCTTATGATATTTATGATTTTATTGCGTCGTGCGATATAAGTAATTTATTTTCAGAATATCCAATATATATTTATTTGATTATTAAATATTTGTATATTGAAACTAAAAATTCGATTGAGTTAAGCAAAATAGAATCGAAAATTAATCATCTAATTATATCTATGAACAATAAGGACGATATATATGACATACTATCTAATATAATTAGTGAAATTCCATCGTTTTCACGATCAAAAAAACTTTTTCCAATGATTTTTTCTCATTTACATGCCAATAACATATTAATAGTCAAACTATTACGCGAAATGAAAAATAAACTTTTAACTGATAAAATTGATAGGTTTTGGATAAATAACTATTTAATATATTTAAAAATGGTTTATGAATACAGAAAATTCATGTCAGAGTATGATTTCAAGTATTTAAAAGATTTCTCAGAAATACAAACTGAATTGGTTATGATAGATTTTTCTTTAGACGTTCAATTTCATAAAATTTTACAAAAATAGAAGCTTTGAATTAAGAAGTATAATTTTATCTTTTTAAAAATGGTTTATAAAGATTTTTAAATAATAATACCAAATAATGAATTATAGTTTTTATTACTATCTTATAATTTATTATATGCGTGGTGTGTATTTACAAAAGCCATATGCCGATATTTTTTAACATTTTTCCGACTCCATAGTTTGATTTTATATCATCCTCAATACTTCGTTTATAAATTTTTATCGATATTAAACTTATTTAATTGAAAATTTCATCATATTATAGGAAGAATAAAAGAATGTGACTATTGTAGATACTAGCGGCAATCGGTAGCATAAGCCAAGTATAGAGGAACAAGCATTCCTTCTGCCTTTAGATTGGTAAGGTAACTATTAATCACATACTAATGGCGTGTGAACGATGGAGACCTATCCATCTTTACTGTTTTACTGAAACAGTCAAAAACATATTAAACTTTATTCCTTCCGTTATAAAGGTTGGGGTGCTCGCAGGAGGCGGGTAGATCGTGGATGTGCCGCTACGTTCGAAGATAACCAAAGCTACGGAAAGTAATATCAAAAGATTATTTCAATTCGGGCTATGATGAATAATTATTTAAACTCAGAAATCACTACGAACGGGTATGTTGGTATGGATGAGCAAAATTTTAACGGATTTTTGTGTTGTTACCACCCTGAACCAAGGCCAATGCAAGTTATAGTCACGCTAAAACGCAAAGTCAGATTTTTTATGGAAGAAAATTGTAATCTGAATGTTAAGTAATATAACGTAGAGAAAAGTACTATAATAAACCATTAAAGGTAATAAATTTTAAATAAAAAAAGACTATTTTAGAAGAGCATCCTAAATACTATGAAAAGATTTAATATTATCAACATGTTTTAAAGAATATTGGTAGTAGAGATAATAAATAATACAAACATAGCTTTAAAATAAATTAATGTATATTTTAAACAAGATTATTGTCTAATGCAGCACTTGTATTGGTTGAATAAGTTATTAATTTATATTCATAGCGTATATAAAGTAAATAGGCATTAGCCACAGTAGGATAGCTGTATTTATTTGATTATAACACCAAACTAAAATACTTTTATACCCCCATTACTTCATCTTAATATAAAACAATATAACTGAATAAAATGATGATACCTTTGCTAATTTATTAACTTTTACAAAATATTCTTTTTATATAAACGACATCAGTTTTTATACTATCATGTTTTTATTATCTCTATAATGAGATAAAAAAGTATTTAGTAATTTAATAATAGTATTTATTAAAATATGTGTAAAACTTATTGGATTCTGACTGATTTTAAAAATTTTTATCTTTAAGTAAAAATAAAAAAGAATTTAACACTTATAAAACATGTTTGATGCAAATATAATTGAACTGGCATTACATAGTGCATATATCTAGCAGCATTCTTATTAACCGATCATTTACATCCCATTTCTTTGTCATTTGAGTAATACTTCTTTATATAAAATAATGTTCCTTTTTACATCATATTACTTGAGTTTGTATTCTAGCGTGATATAAATTTAGTATTTCATAAAAGGTTACCTATATTTAAACTATCCACTATTGGAATATTAATAAAGATAAACATATTTGTTTAATATATAACTATATCAATATATTATAACTTCCGTGCTATTACCTTAGTAATAATTCTCTATAAGCAGCTGTTCTACCAAAATATTTTTTCTAAGATATTTTACAGGTTGCGCTGATCATCCAAATTATTGACTAATTTATACCTTTCATTTATAATTTTTAATCTTGAATTGATGAATTCTATTATCATAACTTCAAATTTAATGAAATAGATTCATTCTATCGTACTATAAGGCTATATCAGGAAAATTAAATAACCGTTTTTTAAAAAATAAGATAAAACTAAAATGATGAATCTAAAGTTCAGCCACCTAATAAAGAAAAAATATACAATTTAATGGTTGCATTTAATAGACATATGTGTATTAAAATATTACAATCAACGTAATTTTTTCATATTAATAAATCAAAAAATTATAGTAAACCGTAATTATTTATTATGTTTTCATTGCTTGCTAAGCATATTCAAATTTTAGAATACACCTGAGTTCAAGATTTATCAAAGCAGTGCGATATTTTTCAGTATCATATATACGATCGAAACTTAGCAAATTAGTGCACAAATTTTATAATATTTATTAGCAATATTCTAGCTTAGATTCTCGAACAATTTTTTAATGATGCTTTATAAATGTAATAAATACAAGAATCCCTTATATTAATTATACTAGCATGTTATATCTAAGCATTTATTCTTTAATAGGGACACCTATAGTATATCAATCATTTTAATTTATGAAGTATTTTAGGATTTTGATATGCACGAAATATGCAAAGCCGTCTTGGAGACAAATATTACTTTATTATAGGTTTTTTTAATATTGCTAAAAAATTTATAACATATAATTTATGTCGCGTATGATTCTAAAAAGTTAATATTATCAATATTGATATATATTTTTTATTCAAGACAATAATTATCATTAAATCACTTTGCCTTACGCCTTAGAATAATTATTTTATTTTCTTATATGAAGAATATATGTTTTATAAAATTTTATCATAAGTTATCTTAATCTCTTATTTACTTAATAAATGAGTATATCTTATTATACTTCTTATTTAATTATATCTTAATCTCTTATTTCATTGATATGTATGCCCATCTAAATATTATTTATTATTTCCACGGAATAATACCACACCGATTAACTGTTTATTTTAATTTATTAGAATTAAGCCCTAACCAAGTCTCACATTAGATCTTCCTTCTACAGTAAATATATAGAAATCATTAAGCTACTAGGGGCTTAAATATAATTCAAATAGTATTTTATAGCTTATAAAATTGGGTTTTCATAATTATATTATAACATTTATTTAAGGGTTAATGCTATGTATTATTCTTTATCTTTCTTTTTGATGGCCTGCGGTTGGCATCCAGTGGCACTTGCTTATCCAAATCTTTTCACAACATCTTCTACTCGGTCTCTTACGTCTATGCTATTCTCAATGCTTCTTCTGTATTCAAGTGATATGGTTTCGAGCGTTTTTTTCAGTACCGTCGATTGGATGTATGCCTCTATCGTAAAGGTTATATTTAGTTCTTTTAGATAATTCCTGTGATACTTGGTTATTCATAATTATATTGTATATAAAAAGTAATGTATTTAACTTTTATGGAATATACTGTTTTTATATTCCTTTAATACTAAAAACACTGATAGCTAATATTCAAATGATAATATATTTACCAGGAAATCTTATTATATTTATTAATCTTTTTATAATATAAATAGGCAATGCTTTTAAGATACATTTTATTGCGATATAAAAACATCATTTTAGCGTTTTTCTATATTATATGACTTAACCCATACATGACCAACACAAGTTATGATACAATTGAACACGATTACATGCATATAAAGGATTATTTTAACAATTACAAATTCGGATATATAGAAAGACTTTCAAAACAAATATTTCTTCAATCACTCAATACTCCTAAATTAGAATGCGACAAATCAATGGAACTAAGCTTATCAGATATACTAGCCAAAAGTAAAGAGCAATTAAAACAAGTCAAAGAAAACATAGTAGAAGCCCAGAATTGTATTTCAGAGCTATCGACTTCATACACCGAAGAAAAAAAGAAATATGAGGAACTGGAGGAAGAAAATAAGAGATTGGAAACAGAGTTAATAAAATTAAGAAAGAAAAAGGAGGATAATGAAAAGAAATGCAATGATATCAGAACTATTATGAATCTAATTAGTATTTCCGAAGCTAAACAAGAGGAGATATCAAAATGGATAGCCGAGCTGGAAATGAAAAAGGAATCAATAACAATTTTTAACATATCTGCATTGAGAGAAGAAGTGGATAAATTAAAGGAGATACGGGATAATCTTACTATAAGACAAAGAAGATGGTCAAGGATAAATTTGGATACTTATTTAGAAGATATGCATATTTGGTATCAAAGCAATATTGAATTATTACAAAAAATATTTGGATGCCAAATCGAAGATATAAAAAATATTCCAGACGGATTCGAAATGAAACTAAAAAATAATTCTCTACAATGCAATATTTCTATTATTAATGGCAAATTCAAAAATACAAAAAATAAAGGAAACAAATTTGAAAACGAAGATTGGTTCAAAGAATTAGTCTCATATTGTGAACTCTTAAATGAGTCCAGATTATTTATCTTAAAACTGATGGGAAAATAAAAATATTTATATAAAGAAATGATTTTATTTAGCTATGATCTTTTATTCCTACTTTCCTTTCTTCGGATTCTATGGTGAATTCTGTTAGCTTATCTAATTCATTAGATACAGCTTGGAGTTTAGATTTTATCTCGTCAAGCTTTTTTAGTAAATCCATGGAAACGTCTTCGAATTTTGCTTCTTCTTTTTTGTTTTCTTCTGTCATGAAGGATTAATAATAATTTAATTTAAAACATTAAAAAGTATACCCAGACTTGGCCATCATTTAAATATTAAATAGTTTCGAATCTTAGCATGCTTGAATTTTTTATATATATAAAATAAAGAATCTTATATATAAAAACAAGTATAAATAAAATACAGAGTAATATCTTAGTATTTAAATGATATTTTATTCATTTTATCTAATCGATGGTACTGAAGAAGACAGTTAAAGCCATATCACCTGAGTACAGTTGAGAATAGCATGGAGGTAGAAGATGCTATGAAAAGATTTGGAGAAGCAAGTACAACTGTATGCCAACTGCAGGCCATAGAAAGACAAAGAATAACACAACACTATCCCTTTAAATAAATTGAGCTATTGATTTATTACTCATTTTAAAATCATATTATATAGACTTGACATATTGCTATACCATTTATATTATATCTTTTAAGTGAAGTTATAAAAATATATATAACAACTTTATAGAGTCTTATTTATCCCATTATAATATATAAGTTATATGCAAAGTATATCAGAGTTCAACTTATTTTGTCAACATGTAACTTTTTTTATATAAATAAAATATTTAGAAATATCGAGCAATACGTGTATATTAATTCAATAATTTATTAAAAAGCTATGTCATTTATGAAGTATACTCAGCAATTAGAAAATTACAAATAACATGTTCTTGAATGATAAGATATTCATATCAAATAATGTTAACTATAAAATATAGCAAAAATCCCATAAGTTATTATGTTTAAAAGATTATTAAGAAGAGAAGAAGAACGTGATGTCGAATTGATAGAGGGTGCAGTAATACGAACACCTAAGATAGTGTCAAGCATATTAGTGGAAAAAATATCAAAATTATATGCTCTTCCATCCCATCTTAAGAGGATAAAACATGATCCTACAGATCGAAATTTTCTTTTTATTTTAATTTCCGTTAATTCGGTAAATAATAAAAATATAGAAAATCTGTTGAAAAATGAAACACTAAATAGTATAAGCATATCAAATGTTAGCTATTTGCCCATACCAAAATATCCACCAGTTACAAATACCCAATTCTCAATTGCTAAAGAAATATGGCCTTGCAAATTTTATCCAATAAAGGATAGATTTGGATATTCATATTCAAATGAATATTTTAAGAACATAATAGAAATATTAAAAAAGAATATATCAAATAATGCATGCTGTTCTGAAACCTGTTTAATTATCGATCCATCTTGTAATAGTATATTGTCAATAGAAAATGATGAAAAAAATATATTAAAACATGCTATATTTAAATCAGTTACAGAAATAAGTAAAAGGCAGATAGGATATTTATGTAGTGGATTCGATGCTTTTCTTTACAACGAACCGTGTATTGCTTGCGCTATGGCACTAATACATTCCAGGATACGAAATGTTTTTTTAATAAAACCTGGCTCTGGTTTTAACAGGCCTTATTCCGATCTTAAATTATCTTATAATGAACATTTAAATCATCGATATGATGTTTTTATTTTGGCTGAAAATTTTAATAAATTCATTTTTTAAAATATGATAGGATTGATATTTATTTTATTTAAATTAACTACTTATTGAATTATTTATATAAATTCTATTTATACTTGTAATGATTTAGAAGATGCCAAACGCAGACCATAGAAAAGAAAGCTAAATAAGAACACAATACTAACCCTTAAATTAAATAACGTGTTAAAATAAAAGAATAAGGATTAAAAATAATATAATCATGCCATTCGTATTACATATCTTACTGTATATCGTAATAAGATAAATCTCACAAATGAATTAAAACTAATTTATTTTCTTATATTAATATCAATATAATGTTAGCAAATGGTTATACAGATTTATCACGCTGAGTATATAAATATTTCCTTGATCACTTGAATAAGCATTAATATGTGCTATTTTCTTATGACTTATTCTCTTAAAAAGACAAAATAATTTTATGAATCCAAGCCAATTTGCTAATTAATTAAGAAAAAAAGACTTTACAATTGATTTTTAATAAGAAAGGAGAAAGCTTTTCACAAAGCACATACCAATAAATATACATTTTATATTTAAAATTTATGTGCTCACTTTTGCGATAACAACTGAAATATAAAGTTATTATTGCCGTAGATTTATAACTCTACAATTTCAATTATAAAAATATTTAATATAAAAATGAAATATCTTAAAACATAGAAAGATTTGTTACCAAATATTTAAGTGTATTCTATTTGTATTTTTATTTATTGTAAACTATTTACATAAAAAATAGTATCGTGTTCTTTCTTTAGTTTCAATAAATATACATTTACACTTTTTAATCTTCAATTCCCATAATTTCTTTTATAATACATCAATTTAAGTTTATTATCTTCATTTGATGCCTCTTATTGAAACGCTAATAAGGTTATTAGCATGTATAATAAGTCTTATTGCCTATTCTGAAGTATCAGCATCGTTATGAAGAACACTTATTATATAATATAAATGATGATTTATATACTTTCTTCTTTTTATTTACTGCTCAATTATATTTTAGTGTTTATTTTTAATCAAAACAATTTTTATTTATTATATTTTAGTCACTTATACTACAGTGTGCTATGCATTTATTCTTTTATAATATTTACAATACTATATGATTTTACTTTATGGTATTACAAATGGTCTCTTATACAATAATTGATATATCCCATTATTATTTTTTGATTTAGTTATATCTGATTTGATATTTCAATATAAATCTTGGAGTTAACTGTTTAATATAAAACATTCGTTTTTTATCAATATTTGCATATTACTGATAATGATGTATTATCTCACCAATTAAATATTTTTATTACTTATTATTTTAACCAATTCTCAAATTTAGAACAAATCGTTGTAAAAAAACATTTGAAAATTATGGAGTCGGGAAATTTTCATATTTTCTGTGTAAATCTTGGCAATATTTAATATAAAAATATATTTATCCCCAATGAACCTTTCAAATTACGCGATTACAACCGATAGAGGCGCAATTCCACATATTATTAATCCAGACGAGTATCCGTTTTTGAACAAACCATTTCATATATACGTAGATGATATATATTATAAAGACAGTTATTATTTTAATAAAGGAGATCTACCCATCAACACTTTCTTAAACATTAAATCTTCTGTTTTAACCTTCAAAAATAGAAAACGAGTATTAAATACTCGAAAGGGTAATTTGGTGATAACCCAAATGCAGTATAATAATTTGATTAAAACAGTTGATGCCAATTGCTATACTGAATTTGATTCTGATATATTGATTAGTACGGATATCCCGTACCGGACATTTATTGCACCAGAATCATTGTCAGAATTTGTAGAGATGATGGGAAAAGGTGTCTTATTAGGAACAGCTTTTATTAATAAAATGAGTAATAATTATAAAATGATATATCATAAAAATGGATTTTATGAAGTAGGAGATGCAGGAATGGGTGATGGCTGCATGGGTTATTCTAAAGAATATTTGTTGCACTTGATAGAAATTAAAGAAATGGGTGTATTAACATTACTTCAACTTAATAATTATTTCTACTTAAATCAAATTTATAATGAAATATTAAATGGGAAAGAAGTAATAATTAAATAAAAAGAAATGCTTTATTATTGTTGGTAAATAGTAATCTAATCAAAAATTTAATATCTATCGTACTATTTAATAGTATTAAATGGTTCTAATCTTTGTAGATTTTATTTAAAAAAGTAAAAAATTATTTGCTTAGCCTTTATTTTTATTATATTGCCTGTGGGGTATATAATGCTACTATCGTAGCTGAGTCTTTCCACTGCTTTCTCGATTCTATTTTTTGCCACCATTCCATCCTCAATGCCTAGTCTAAACTCTAATGATATAGTTTTAAGAGTTCTCTTAAGTACAATGGATTGTATATGCACCTCAATCAGTGAGGTTATATTTAATTGTTGGAGATATTCTTTATGGTATACCACCCCGTCCCACTTCATAACATAAGATATAATTTTAGTTTTAATCTTATATAATAAGTCAAATCCATTCGCCAAGAAATCGCACTTTTTTTCGTTTAAAATATATGGAGATTATCTTTGCTCGTTATGCCGATTTCAACTAAAAATATTTCATTTAACCTTTTATCGTAAATAAATATATCCGGTCTATTATATCTCGCAAAAATATTGGTTCTTATTCCAACGTCGACACAGATTTAGCTCTTCAATTTGCGATGATCTCATGAACTACTGGAATAGCAATCTTTTCAGGCGCCTAAAGCCATACTTATTTAATACTAAATGGTGAGACGTCTAATTACTTCGTTATGCCTCCTGGCATAATCATACCCAAGCATTTTTTTCGCATCTAATCGCTAAATTATTGACTAAATTTTTATCTTCGAAGATTATTAGGTATTTATTTATAAATAAATTTTATTTAAAACAAGTGTGATAAGTATTAAGTTATCCTTTGGTTTTCTTTTCTATGACATGCAGCTGATATCCAGTAGTACTTACTTCTCCAAATCTTTTCACAGTCTCTTCTACACGATCTCTTATATCCATATTGTCTCCCATCTTTCTTTTGTACTTAAATAATATAATTTCGAATGTCTTCTTCAGTTCTGTCGATTAGGTGTATGCCTGTATTGTGTTGGTTATATCTAACTCTTTAAGATGTTTTATGTGATACTTAGTTACCACACCATGTCATTACAAAAAGTATTATTTTGATATTGGCTTATATAACATTTCTAGTTCATTTGCCATTACATCGTATTTTTTTTCTTCTCCGTTTCATCAATCTAAAAATTTTCTTGGCCTGTTATATATCCTCGGCAAAAATTATATCGTTTTCCTCTCACCATAAATAACATTAGGTCTGTTGTTCGTTACTAAATTATCAGTTCCTATACTCGTATCTACCTGAATTTCGGCTCTTTCGTTTTTTATGATCTCCTGAATTGAATAAGATCACGATTCTTTTGATTTTTGAAGCTGTGTTTATATTTTAACAGAAGATGAATACACCTAAGCACCTCATTATGCTTTCAAAATTCGTTTCTATATTATTTTCGTTATTTTCTTTTAACGAAAACTTTCTGGGCTACATTATTAAAATAATTATAATTGCTTCTAAGAAAAACATATAGAAAGCATTTAGTAATATGAACATGACAGATATTATACATTTAATAATAGTATATTGAATTTTACATTACACTCTTTCAACAAAATTTAATTTATTATATTTTCGTGTTTTAAACACGCTTATTAATAAAGATTAACCATGTTATGAAATCTTATCACCGCGCTGGAGATATTTACTCTATAAAAAGTATATTTTATACTCTTACTGAGTTATTTGATTACCTCTAATTCATTCCTACTGACTCAAAATATATCCCAATTTATAATAAGCTTCAAGGTGTAATAATATTATAGTATCAACATAGATCTCGCATATCGTTCAGTAAATATGATATGTTACCACTCACGGCTTATCACACCAATTAACTGCTTATTTTAATTTATCACAGTTAGCCTCATCCGGATCAGAAACTTAGGCACTTCTTTACAAATAAATATTTAAATTCTATTTAATTAAAAAAGTTCTACCATATTTCTAAAATTACTCATATTACCTAATCTACTCTTTTTAAAAATAGAATTATTATATTTTGATTTTTTTTTCTTCCGATTCATCATTTTGAGTATGAATTGTTTGCTAAATTTACAAAATTAATTAATAATTGTATATTCATATTTGTATTTTACTATATTTCCCATATATCGCACCATATCATCAATTTTTATATATCCTTCTAGCAATTGTTATTAAGTAACTTTGTTATTATTAGAACTATATGAGACAATATATTAATTATATAGTTGAGTGTAGACTTGTATGAATACTTTATTATGTAAGTCTTGTGATATCATATTTCTTTCATAATAAACATGATATATATTTCTGACATATGACTCATTTTAATATTTAAATGAAATATTATTTAATTGATAACCATCTTTAATCACATTTTTAATTTAGTGCAATGTCAAAAAAAAAGAAAAGAAAAAAGCGATGATATTGTTTTTTTAAACTATTTAAAAAAATTTATATTTGTTAATATTTATTAAATAAAGATGAAATAGTTATATAAGATAAACACAATATTACAACTATTTTTCAATCCTCACCCTTTAAAGATATAAATGCAAATTATTGATTAGAATGATCAATTATATTAAAATGTTAACTTTATGTTTAGCAAGAGTATATAAAAAAGTCCAGATTATTATTCCAGTGTAAATGATATTATTACTATTATAGTATGCACTGATGTATCTTATTAAGATAGCTATTATTCAATTATATTATACCCACATTCTATTTTTTAAATTTATTCAAAGGATCAGTTTCGATTATTATTTGTCTTTCTTTTCGATAACCTGCTATCCACATCCTTAATATTAAAATATAATAAAATTTTTAAATGTAATATATCCCAAAACTAATATTGTGTGTTACCACACCACAATTTTATTTTTAATTTATTTTTTTATTAATTTGTGATTAATTAAAAAATTATTTCATTTTATTATAAGAAATATTTCTATTCTGATTATTATTACTTTGTTTACATCATATTCTTTATCAAATATGTCGTTGTTTTAAATGACCGAATTAATATAAAAAAATATAATTTCTCTCACATTTTTAATATAAATAATATGTTATATTTACTTAATTTTTTTTGTTTTTTAAATATTACAATTTTAAACTTTTATTAAAAATTATGTTTCCAATAGTTCCTTCAGATGACAATTCTTACTTTTTTCTACCGAACACATCCAAATTCTCGTTTTATACACCTTATATAGCTCTTTAACTAAATCTCGAAAATCTATTCTATCCTCGCTTACAAAATAAAACGTTAATTTATTCATATCCCACTGATATTCACAATCGACGATCTCCATAGATAGATCCCGCTCATAAACCCTTAATCGGCAATTTTTTAATGCAATTTTTTCTTGTTGCTGTTTGATAGCAAGTAACTCTACATCCTTCGGTTGTGCTAGTCTATATATCTTCTTTGGATGGACTTCCTTTGTTATTTCATTTTTATCAATGCGATTTAACAGCTTTTTATATTTTGCTTTACTTGTCATCGCAACTATTTTCCCACAATCTTCTCCTCGATCTGCTTCAAGAATAACATATAAATTAGGCTCTAATTTTAGAGTGTTGCCTACTGTATAGGCAATATCCACCCTTCCACTCCCAAACTCTATAATGAAGAGCGGATCTTCAATTTTGCTTAATATTTCCGCTACCGGCTTCATTATTGTAGCACTATTTTCTTTCTCAATCTGTAGCTTATTCAAAGAGCTGATCATAGAATCATCCACACTCGTTGGTTCATTAACTTTCGTTGGACTCTCTATACGAAAATCCTCTGATACACTTTGAGACCGAGACCTCCTGTTGGGATTTTGTCCAACAACCTTCCAATCCACTCGTATCCAATTTCTGTTGGTATCAGACCAGACATTATTTACAAACGGGGACTTCCATTTATCACAGTGAAACATAATTGGGGGGTCACGATTTCTTTTATTAAAAATGTGCTGCAAACTTCGTTTTGATCAGCGTGTTATAAATTATCAAATTGAAAACATCAAGGATAATGATTTAAGTGTCAGTCTGTAGTTTGTAAAACGTGTTTTGAATTATAATTTTGTATATAACAAATTGTTTGTTTATGAAATATATCAATCACATTGTCATCTGATATTACATACCTGTCAAAACTCTCCTAATATAAACACAGCCTATTAAAGTAATTAACTATGATATTATAAATTTATTTAAATATCTTTGTCCAAAACGACGTTAAACTAAGACGAGAATTTACTAGTAGGTTTGATGCCAGATGCTGCTGGACAAGTTTAAACTTGGGATTTGAGTTTAAAACTGTCTATGCATGTGTGTGTTTTGTAAATATTCATCTTACCACTTTCTTCATTCCTCTTCAGAGGTAAGTGTTTTAGATGTTAGTTAAATAGCCATATCAAGTATCCACATATATAGCATTTGGTTAATTCCCCCATTACCAAATTGACAACTCATGAAAACATCCTAAGCTCTATCTAAAGCAAAATAGGCGCATCTAAAGATGCAATGAATACGAAAATATAAAAACATATTTTGCGCTTAGATTAAATCAAGGTAACACGCAGAAGTTCAGCTTATAATTATAATGTCTGTAGTAGGGGGACTCCGGGTAAGTCAGCTGCACGGCTCCATATGGACGCTTACAAGTGACACTAGGATGATAAAAGTGCCCTGGTTTGATGCCAAAAATACCTGGCTACAGGTACTCTGCCTTGCTATAAGGTCAACACGCCTCCGATAGACGGTATAAGCTTTGACTAACAGCGGTATAAATACCTAAAAGAAAAAGACATTTTAATTGAGACAGTTGATGCACTGGGTCAAGAACCTCACAGATTATTCCATATAAAAAGAGCCGCTAGAGTATAGCCAAGTAATCATAAATCGTGATAATTTTTGTTTATATAAAGCGAATTATTTTTTTTATAAAATATGATATTTTAATTTATATTTTATAAATATATTTTATTATGTATTAACAATCTTAAGTTAATCAATAATAAAAATAAACTTACCTTAATATTATAATTAATAAAAATACAAAATAATTATATTATGTAACTTTCTTCTGAATTAGCACCTACTACAATTAAATAATGGAGTAAATAAAATGTTGTAATATAAGCCATTTAAATTTTAATTGAAAAAAAGCAAATGTTTATTCAGTCTACCATATTGAATTAGAGACCAATTCACTAGAGTATAGGTAAAGCATTCAATATGCCATAAAAATAAATAATAGAATTGAAGAAGCTATAGAGAGGCTTGGGAATGATAGTATTGATGGATATACATTACACATAAAAGAAAACAAAACAATAAGAAACAATATTTTTTTATTAAAATAAATAACTTATTTATGTGCATAATCTTAATGACAACGAAAATATTGTTTTATTTTATAAAAGTGTTAATTTTTTGTAGTCTCAATTGCCTGCTTAACAGCCAACGTTGAATAATCTATTTTACTTACTTCTCCAAATCTTCCCATTGCCTCTTCGATTCTATCTTTAGCATCCATCCTATCCTTGATACTTTATCTATATTCTAGTAAGATCGTCTCAAGGGTTTTCTTCTAAACGATAGATCGGATATAGGCCTATATTGTGGGGATTATATTTAACTCTTTTAGATAACTTTTATGCTATTTGGTTGAACCCTTCCGCTCAAAGTTATAACATAAGGTATTATTTTAGTCTTCATTATATGATAGATTAAACTCATTGGTCAAACATACATATTTCATCCTTTTCTATAATTTACAGATTCTTGTGGATAGTTATGTCTACCTTGACTAAA
>SBIQ01000121.1:0-25550 GCA_014805555.1 Astathelohania contejeani | reverse complement strand
AAGCAAAAACTAAAATAATACCTTATGTTATGACATGGGATGGTGTGGTAACCAAATATCACAGGAATTATCTAAAAGAATTAAATATAACCCCTACGATAGAGGCATACATCCAATCGACGGTACTAAAGAAAACGCTCGAAACCATATCACTTGAATACAGAAGAAGCATAGAGGATGGTATAGACGTAAGAGATCGAGTAGAAGATGCTGTGAAAAGATTCGGAGAAGCAAGTGCCACTGGATGTCAACCGCTGGCCATAGAAAAGAAAGATAAAGAATAAATATAGCATTAATCTTTTAAATAAAATCCTTATGAAATAACACATCTTATTTATAAAATCAATTATAATAAAAAGCCAAGCTCATCTCAAAAATGTATTTCAAGCTGGCAATAAAATGATAGCAGAATAAGTAATTAGGAGTGCAATATAAAGCTCTGCTTTAGCTAAATATCAAATCGTTGTTAGGAGTATTATATATAAAAGATCAATCCATATTTTTCTTTTAATTAACTTGAGCATAGCACAAATATACTAATAGTGATTTAATAAGATACATCGTTTAAGCAATTGATTATGAGTACTTGATGAATATATATATAAATTGTCATTTTCGAATAGATAACATGCTTTATTAAATAAATATAATATGAGTAGAATTAAAATGTTAAAAGTTGACTTTGAGATGATATTTAATGAAAATATTAAAAAAGGAATATACTGATGCGATGTATGATTTTTTTAGTAATATTCATCTTTTATCTAGACTAAACATTTATAAATTATATCTAAGCAGTAATAGAAAAACACTTCTTACTATATTAATAGCATGCTATTTTTACTGATCAATCAAATTCTTACTAGCATATAACCAATTAACATGTTTGGAAATTATTTAGTTTTATTTAAATAAATCTTTTAAAACTTAATAATTTTTGACTATATTCTGGAGAAGCTCTTTTTATTTTTATATTTGAATAATTTGTGTTTTTTTTTCGACACATGCAGCAACTGTCTCGATAGTGACAATATTTTTTACTTAAGTACTTATCCTACTGTTAGCTAAAGACCATATCGTTTTATTTGAGCTAAATGAAGCTTGCAAGCATATTAAAATACTTGTATAAGGTACTTATATAATCAAAGCTTTTTTATCATCGTATTATTAATATATATATGTTGCCAGACAACTAAGTTACTGTCCCCTATTGCAGACATCTAAATTATAAGCGTGCTGACTGCTTATTTCTTATTTAAATCTAACATAGAGTATGTTTTTACGTATCTTATCATTCTGTTCTCTTTAGATGCGCTTTTTTGCTTTTAATAAAGTTTTGGATATTTTCCTAAGTTGTCAATCTGACAATGGGAGTATTAACCAGCTACTGTATGTATGATAATTTATGGATTTTTACTAATCTCTATAACTTTCATTTAACAAGAAAAATAAAAAAGGCTAGTTATTTATATACAAAACAAACACAAATGGATTACAATTTTGGTTTTGAATTTCAAATTTGCTTGTCTAGAAAATTCTTGCACACAAAAATAATAGTTAGTTCTTGTTAAGTTTAACGCCATTTTAAATAAAAATCACTATTAAATGAAAATATGTGAAATATTATTTTTATTCAAAATAAATTTTATTTATTATATTACCTGACATTCTTCTATATATTTTTCTTTTTATTATAATCGATTATATTATACGCTGTGTTACAAGGTTGGTGATATTTATCAAATGGATAAGTATATTTTATTATTATATCTTTTTTTAATTACATCTTAATCTATTTCGTTTCATTTATATAGACCTCTTTATAATCAATTGTGAGATGAAATAATATTTTGTTTCAATAGACATATTTAATATAGAATTAAATTAGCGTTCGAGAAACCTAGAAATGCGAATTAATATAGTTGTTTATTGTAGGTGAGTAAAAAGAAAAAAATATATGATTAAAATAGAAACTTTTAATTAAATGAAAACAAAGTACTGCCTATAAACTTATATTTGCAAAATATAAGATGTTGCAGCACGACATTCACTGCTTACCACATCTATCAATTCTTTATTTTATTATAATTCAACGGCTTTTGTAAATAGATTCCCAGCTAAGTATCGTACTTAGGGCACGCACTAGGGCTAACTATTTAAATATCACCATGCCAAAAAGCTTCACAATAATATAAGTTTTAATATGAGAAAACGGCCGATATATTAGGCGTTAATCTTAAATTAAATAGCAATTAGTTTTATCATGTATGTTTTTAGTGAATTCATACTATAATTAAATACATATTATTAATTATATTGAATTGAAATTATTCAATTACATCAAAATTTATTCTTATTCTCCTATTAGAAACGCCATTTATACAGCAACAAATCACAAGGTAAAACTTATACAAACATATTTCATATATCTTTATGATTATGATATATTATTACGCATAGCATTTAGTCACTTATTTAATTTAAATTTTCTCCTGTATAAACCATTTAAAGCTATTAAGCCATTAAATTTTAATATAAAACAGTTTAAATAATCTAAAATAAAAATAAGATTCAATCCCTAAATAAAATCATTACACAAATGATAAGTATGAAATCATTTTTCTTAAGTATTGCAGAAGCAAAACAGATGAAACAATAAGATTATTTTAAATTAAATAGTAAATAAAATAAGCAAACACATATGATAGAAGAGACTATCATACTAAAAACATACAAATCATATTTTATAAAGTAATATTTTTTGTATTTAAATTATTAATCAGCGCAAAAAAACCATTTTTATAATAATTCTTTATAAAATCATCATTCGATGATAAATTTGGTATTATTAAAATACTAAGCAATATTGCAAAAAGTATTAGTATAAGTAATATTGTAAAAACTAATAAATAACTTTTTTTGATAATAATATATTTTTCAATAAATTCATTTTTATCAATTTCCGTAACGCTATTTTCCGTATTATTGATAATATCAATAACAACATTTTTATCAACAACTTTATTATTATCAATTAATAAATGCTTACTTTCATTAATATTTATAATAATATTTTCGTCTGTTTCCATTTCTTATTCATTGTTTCTTTTTATTTATACTTTTTTTTTTAATTTTGACAGGTTTCTGTTAATCATGACATCAATTTCCATTTACAGACATTGCTTTATCAGTAAAATACGTTATTGAACAAAAATAAAAATATAGATATGTTTTGATAAAATATTAAGCATTTGACTATATTTATAAGACATGTATTTATAAATTGTATTTAAACATAGCTTATATTAAATTGTGGGCGTGATTGAATGGAGTATCAAATGTGCTTGCAGCATTACTATTACTGAAATTAAATAGACTACTATCAAATATTGTTAAATGAAATAAATAATATAAAACGAACTTTGATACTTACAGAATAAAATTTGATTGGTTTTATATAAAGCTTTATAAATTAAAAATAAAAATTTGAGTTAAAAACAGCTCAATCAAAATGCGAAATGGAAATATATGCGGTATAAAATCAGCAATATCACTATATATCTAGCAATAAATAATCTTCTAATTATCGATTCTGAACATTGTCATCAGCTGTTAACGAGAATAATTCATTTCATGTTAATAGGATGCACTTTGTATCTCATAGCGACATTTAATATCGAATTTTTGCATTACAATCACTTATTAGATGTTAAAATAAAATTGAAGCATTTAAAGCATGTGATTTAAAAAAAATGAAAATATATAGAATTTAATCATTATTAGAAAAATAATCGATATCAATGTAAAAGTAATTACTCAAGTAAAAAACTTTTATAAAATGATTAAAAAGTGTATTGATTTATAATATTATAACAGCTACAATAATATTGAGTCATATCTTGCAAAAATTATTTTTATGATAAAATATTCTTAATTTTGATCACTTCATAAAACAAATCAATATTTTATTTTCACTTTATCATGTAAAAAATCGAATTTCCATCTATTTCAAAGTAATTTTAAAATAGAAAATAGTTATTATTGTCGAAATCAGAATAAAAACTTATATCCTGATTGAATATTATTAATCAATGTGTATATTTGATAAAATACTAAATGAATATTTTTTAAAAATTGGGTATAGCAAGAAAATGCGATCTTCCGATAATTGAGACATGAAGAAAAAAGAAATATTATTGCTCAAATATTAAGCTTGTTTGTTATAAATAACCAAAATTATATTTTATATTGTACTGAAGGACGCAATAGTGGTGAAATTTTATAAAGACTACTGAAAAGATTTTAATACTTCACCAGTTATAGTGGCATATATCAAACCTATCATATTAAATAAAATTTTAGATTGTTTTTTATAGTTAAAATAAACCATTTAAAATAGCTCGGAAATAAGTAGTAGAAATGAAGAAGAGATGAAGTAATGGCAGTGGATATTTATCATCAGAAAAAAAGAATGACAAATAAATAAAAAATATAATTTCTTTATTTGGATAATTATTTTTAAGTCATATATACCTTGTATTATTTTGTTATTTAATAAAGAAAACCATAAAAGGCATGACTTTAGTTCATTATTGCACTTTTTGTATTTAGATTTGTAATCTTTTTTTAAATATTATATTTTCCAAATTCGGTTCAATGATCATTGAACATAGCTCTGTAATAAAATATCAAATGAAAATTGGTTGCAATCTATATATAAGAAATGGTATATCAAAATAAAAAATTAATGACTGATAAGCCGGGGCATTGTATAAAATATTCGAGGATAGATATATATAAAAAATATATCGATCAAAATGAACTATTATCGTATTTTACAAATAATTGCGTGTAGTAGAAAATTATATTAAGAAAAAAAAAATTCAATTTTAAATAATAGACAGTAAAGGTATAATAATTAGATATATGTATCTATCGACGAAATCACTATCCAAAGCAAAGCACGATAAGCTATATAATGCATCTTACATAGGAATAAAAGGTATGATCGTGCAAAGTCCGGTTAGGCAAGTCTATTTTAAAAGTCGTTACAAAAAAAGTAATACTATTTTAAGTACAAGATATATACTAATTAAATATTCATATAAAATAGAATATTGATATTTTTGTATTTACAGTTATTGATTTTTTTTCCTATTTGTATGATAAGTGATTTCTTTTTAAATTCCGATAATCTGTGTGTACTGAGATTTATGATATTATCGATTCATAATTCGCTAATCACGATAAAAAAATGTCAACAATTATGTTAATTACACGACATATAAATATTATATACACCTGCTTTTATTTCTTTGTTTTCTCTTTGTAATTTTCTGTTTTAAAATTGCAGGTCATTTTAATATTATATTTTCATGTTTTAGACGACCAAATAAACATGTTTTTTATTATAAATTGAGATTAAATTTATAATTAACTGTTCAAACACGAATTTGTCAAGTTACAAATACATCATTTTACGATAAACAAAATTTATATAAAATATATTAGTTACTAAAAAACTATACGTTATAGCTTGAAATGAAGTATCGGAAATTATATTAAAAGTCACGATCACAAATAATTTTATTTTTCATGTTATCCTATAACTTGCTGACTAATACTTAAAATCTTTTAAAGAAAGTAATGTAGGATAAAATAAATGTATGATAATGAACTAGTTAAAAATAAAGCAGTCTATGATAAAATTAAATTAATAGTTTTTATTTTTTTTAAAAAAATGTGTTGCACAAAATTGAACTCTGAATCACAAACAAACGAAGGATTCCTGTTGGAAAAGTGGGCAAGTGCAAACAGACAGCTATTAGACATCGGTTGAGCTTTATTAAGTGGGAAGCTATATTGTAAATCCTCAGATTTGCTTGCACATTTTATTTCTGTATAATATTTTCTTGCAAAATTTATGATGTAAAATTTAAAAAGTATATCCATTTAAAAAAACGTATAATCTATTCAAATAAATTTGTAACAATACAATAAAAAACAAGAAATCTTTTAAATAATATTAATTCATGTTATATATTAGTTTACATTCATTTTAAATTGAATTTTTTATTAAAATATTAAATTTGAACATACTAAAAATGATCTCAAATTAATATGAAGATATTTTATTAAATTTTAAAAAATCATATTTGAATATGCATAAAATTTGATTAAACAATGTGTAATGATTGAAGTTGCAAATAGCAAACCGTATTGCCATAAATTAATTATTCAATATTTACCTTCATCTGATTGACGTTAAAACAATCATAAATAAATTTATTTACGAAAGGTTTAATATTGTCAAAAATATATATTTACTTTGTTTATCCAAAACAAATTTTATTTATTATATTTTCCGGCTTTTCGTTTTATATGAACCATACAATTTTCTTCTTATGCAATAGTCATATTATCAAGTCTTACAGTAAATTATTATAGATGCTATTCTTTATCTAATTACAAGTATATTCTATTATTATACTTCTTATTTAATACATATGTAACTACACCTTCAATCCTATTCTCACAATTAGCTAAGAAAAGTTATAATGTTATTTCTTATTTATATTTCTATCCCAAAAATATAATGTGTTATTACACCATTAACTTATTATTTTTAAATTTTAAGCCTATTTAAATTTAAAACTGATATCCTTAATATTTAAATACCATTGAGGAGATTTCGTATGGTGCTAAAGCTGGTTTTCATCACAAACAATAAGAAATAAAAAAAGAATATAACAAGTAAATAAATTATCTTAAATAAAAACTACGATGTATGATATAATATAATATCATTATTCCTAATCCATATAATCTCTGTTTATAATATTCTGAAACATTTAAAAATCTACATTTAAACCAAATACACTAATTTTCATTTTAAATCAACTATTAACAGGATCTATTTTAATTAAAAAAATCTTCATCCACATACGTTATATTTTTAGCATATGTTTTTTTCTTCCCCGAAATCAAATACTCAAATACTAAATAATTTTCATCCTCCTTAACAGATTCACTGGCGAGCCATATTTGCCTCCCATTATACACCCATACATTTCCCATCTTTGTGGCCAACTGATCACAATATCCACAATATATTATATTCCTTAATTCCTTTTCTACTTCATCATCCAACACAAATTCACAGCTCATCCCTTTTAATAAATGCTTATAAATTTTTAAAGCCTCTTCCATCAGATTGTAATTTATATGATGTGTTTTACAAAATAATGGTTTATCATCTGACAGTATATATCTATTAAACAATCTCAATTTAACAATGGTATCACTCATGGCCCTGGTCGTAATTTCTTTATCCAGTATTTTAGTTTTAATTTCTAAATTAACTGAAATAATACTGGCTAATGCTATTACACCTTGGGATGGCCTGGCTGTAATAAGACGAGATAAACGTGGTGGAAGGGGTATTAACACCATATCCAGCCCAGTAGACGTAATGTTCAAAGAATTATCTAATGCACCAAGATCTACTAGTAGGCGACAAGTGTCATCTATTCTTTTAACACCGGGATGAGTGAGAAAAGGAAAAGTCTTAATATCTATTCCCATGGATTTTAGCATAAGAAAATGTTCATCCAAAGGATCAGTTAAAATTCTGGGAATTGGATAGTCTAAAAAGGAATCATATGTTACACCCGAATATAAACGATAACATATTCCATTTTTGGTTCTTCCTGCTCGCCCCATTCGTTGTATAGCATTAGATTTAGCTATAAAAGCCACCTTATAACATAGCACACCATCTTCATATGTTTTAACTTTCATTCTTCCTGTATCTACCACATAGGAAACATCAGGGATAGTAATTGATGTTTCTGCAATGTTAGTGGCTAATATAATTTTCCATTTTTTGGTTGGCTTAAATATTAATTTTTGATCTTCTGACGTCAAGCTTGCGTGAAAAGGAAGAATTTTTAAATTGGGACTTTTAAGCATTTTGCCCAATTCATGAATATCTTCTTTTCCTGGAAGAAAACAAAGAATTGTTCCTTTACTATTCTCTTTTATAATTTTTTTTATTTTCTTTTCAGCTTGTTCCAAATATTTATCATTGGGTCTTTCTTTCATAGAAGATACATCACCTAGCATATTGTCACCCCCATAGAACAGATCTATTCTGTGGTTTACACCCTCTATATCTATTACTGGTATTTTGTGCCCCCACAATCCATCCAAATCCCCTGTTTCAATCGTAGCACTCATGATAATAACCCTTAACTCCGGGCGTAATCTACACACCCGTGATAATAGAGCCACAAGAATATCAATATTAACACTCCTTTCATGATATTCATCCACTAATATAACAGAATATTCACTTAAAAGAAAATCCTTTCTTATTTCTTTAAGAAGTACACCATCAGTGACTATCTTAATCCTTGTATCCTCTGTTACAGTGCTTTCATATTTTATTTTATAACCTGCCAAGTTTTCATTTGTTTCGGTGTTAATACGCCATGTATTTGTAATTGCAGAAATTCGTCTCGGTTGGGTCACGACAATACGTTTTTCATTACAATATCCATGCTCATAAAGAAATTGAGGTATTTGCGTGGTTTTGCCACAACCAGTAGATCCACTTATAATTATTACCTGGTGAGCACGTATGCTTGACATAATCCGATCTTCTTCAAAATATATTGGAAGTGTTTCTCTTTGAGATTGTATTTCTGGAATTCTATTGTTGCAAAATTTTACTTCTCTTTTTATTAGTAATTTATTATCTATATTCTCATTCTCATTCATCTCATTATCTATATTCTCATTCATCTTATTATCTATCTTCTCATTCATATTATTATCTTTCTTATTATCCACTTTATTATTTATCTTATTATCTATCTTCTTACTCTCACTTTTAGTCTTATTTTTCTTAATTTTTATTTCTATTTTTTCTTCTGGTTCTTTAAATTTCATTAATTCAGCGTACAATTCATCTCTTAGTTTTTGCTTAGATTTTTTATTCAAATACTTATTTAGCAGTTTCTCTTTCTTATTCATCCAAAGGGTACCATCCTATTAAAATAAATATTTCGAAGATCGGAAAACATCACAGACGATCAAGCGTAAAAATCGGGGTTTTAAAACCATATATGTTATTTAAAAACCAATGAGTAATAACAATAATACTTATTAACCCATTCTTAATTTAGATAAATTACTCTATTTATCCCTTTATAATATGTTAGATAGGTCTATGAATTTATTAATATCTACACTTTGTGGGTTAGTAATAAATTTATAAAAAAATGTCCAATGCTAATTTTAGATCCCGGATGCTATACAAAAATTAAGCAATATATCACTTATAGTAATAATTTGGGAGCGAATATCAGGAATAAGTTGTTTATGCAAATATCATTTCATCCACTTCTAAATTTAGTTTGAAAAATTTTATTATCAATAAATGAAGTTGTTAATCTGTCTGGTTTAATTAACATTTAATAGAATTCAATTTAAAACGAACATTATATGAAATATTTATGACATAGAGTAAGAGTAAAGTATTATCAATTTCATATAGGAAGAAAGACAATTAATAATATTTTGATAAGATAAATGATTTTAAATAAGTTCTATATTGGATGACTCATGTATAATTTAATAAAGTAAATATTAAAGTTTTGTTTTCTTTTACTAATAAACATATAATTATAATTTATTTTCCTTTTAATTACCTTAATAAATCATACTCCAATAATCTTTGATATTTCCTTATTGTTTTTTTATTAATAACACCCTCTTCTAATAATAAAAATCCATATTGAAGGACTGCATGCTTACGGGTTTCATATTCTACGTCTACTAATAAATCAAAGATTAAAGACATAAGACCCTCCTGTACTAACACGTCTTTCGTATGACCCTTTAATATTGGGAAGAAAAGTGAAGCATTGATTGTACTATTATCGGGGTCTTCAGGATTAAACATATCTACTACGAATTCTGCAAATATCTCTGTGAGATCTGTGGGAGAAGCATTCCATACTATACGGAGCAGACTTACTTGCTGAGCCATCTCTGCTATGAGACTAGGAGTAGGCGCGCCACCTTTAGCTTTTTCATATAAATATTCTCTAAGATCATCGAAAAAAGAAGATTGAGTTTTTACTTCTGGTTCTTCTTCCTCTTCACTTGACTCTTCTATAACAGGTACACAACACACAACCACCCCGTTGTCATATATAACACAGTCTGAATAAACCACATCATCTTCCAAAACCACTGCTCCATCCCATAAAACACATCCATTTATTCTACCTTTTATTACACAGGAATCTCCTATAATTGATTCATTTAACACTGATTCTGGCAATATTTTGACATCATCACCAATAATACAATTATCACTCGTGTAGTTATCACTCGTATAATTATCACTACTATGACTATCATTATTTGATGTATATAATTTGTTAGCTAATGCATCAAAATTCATTTGTTTATAATCCCATAGTGTATTTATAGAATGGATGTATGGTGTAACATCAGTCAATCCCATTTTATCGAAAAGATTAATCAACTCTTCTTGCGTATTCTTTTTTTTATTTTTTGTAATTTGTTTTTCTGTTTTTTGCTTGGTTTTTGTTTCCTTTGGTTTTGCTTTTATTTCTTTGGGTTTTTCAGGTGTTTCATATTTAACAGCTTTTACTTTGTAAGTGTAAATTGAAGACCGAGTTAATTCTTGCATTAATTCATCGATACGATGAAAATCAAAATTCTCAGCAAAAAGTGGAAATATTTCTGCAGAAACAACAAATACATGAGGGATGTTGTATGATGCCTCAATACTAATAGTGCCATGCTTCTCAAATATATCTAAAAAATCAATATCCAATTCTTCCTTAGCCTTCATTGTTTTATAATATATCACCTCATCACCATTCATTCCATAAACAGGTATTTCACTGTTTATTGCTCCATGAGGTTGAAGCAGAACTGTCATAACTACAGATGAATCTTTCTTTTTATTTCTCCTATGATGTTCAATAAGAGTTGTTAAATTCAAATTAGTAAAAGTATTAGCAAACATAACAAGTAGATTTTCCATAAGTGAATCGTATTTATGACCCTGCTCATCGATGCATCTAATCATATCCCCAAATGTCATTGATTCATTGTCTATTATTTTTATGCTCATTTTTTTTGCATAAACTGAGTTTTCTAAATATTCATTTATGCTATTTAATGCCTCTCCTCCTGCTAGATACACAGTCTTTAAATTATTTTTATATAAATTTTCCAATATATACTCGATGAGTGGTTTGTTTGCTATTGGAAACAAGGCTAGATTGCCTTTTTTATCCAAAAGATCCTTGATTATATGTCTGCTATAATAATAATCGCATATTAATAAAACACGGTTTTGTGGTTTAAAACTCCCATAATTGTTCATCTTTAAGGGGATAAACTTGAAAAATATAAATAATTTTATTGGTGGAAATCAAAACATATATCAGATAACTTAAAATGAAAAGTAAAAAGTAAATGTAAATGGTTTGTATACGATCTTATTAATAAATGTCATTTCCAAATTTAGGTATATCATTTATTTTGACATCTATCAAATTTAATTTAAATTTTCATTAATCAATATAATTTCTATTATGGGAATAAGAACGAGCAATTAAATAATAAAAATTAATTTGTTCTATTGATAAATGTTTTCAAATAAACTTGTAAAATGTTAGATAACGTTTAACTTCAAACTAATTTGTAAGTATCAGAAACTACCAAACAAATTGCTAAAGTCTCTTTAGAATGTTTTTAAAATAAGATCTACAAAAGTATCGAACAATTGCAAACATAATAAACTAGAGAACCGCCATTATATATTTATAGTATTTTTGAATAATATCTCATAGTGTATTTTTTGATATCAATAGACTTTCGTATATCGATTGTTCAAGCAGCACCATTGTTAAATATACATCTTAAGTAAAATATTTATTTAATATAGGTCTGCCACAATAAATAATACTAAATAGGCCGAGCACTTGCTAGTAATTTGGAATATAGGATTACTTGAACATGTGCAATCTTAAAATTTATACTACAAGCTATCTATCTGTATGTATTTCGTAAATAGCCGACTTACCGATTTTTCCTTCTTAAAAGTGGTAGTTTCAAAAATTAATCAAAAAGCCATCAAGTTTTACACATATATGATATTAAGTTAATACACACATTGCTAAATTGACGACTTCCAAAATATCTTGAGTTCCATCTAGAGCAAAAGAAGCAAATCTGGCGAAACAAAAGAACATGGAAGTATATAAACAGACTTTAATTTAGATTAAACCAAAACAACGCGCAAATGTTCTGCTTATATTTGTATCTTTGCAGTAGAGGGTCTCTGGGTGAGTCATATGCACAGCTCCATATGAAAGCTTATGACTGATACCAAATAGATAAAGTGCTCTGTCTGATAGCACAAATATTTGATTGCAGATGATCTGCCTTTCTTGCAAGGTCTATCCGGATACGATTTACGATATGAACTTTGACTAATAGCATTATGAGGACCTAAAAGAAAAAGACATCACAATTGAGACAGTCGCTGCACAAGGCCAAAAATCTCATAGATTATTCAAAATATAAAAATAAAAGAGATTTTGTAGTATAAAAGGAATAATAAATTCTGGAAAATATAATTTCTTTAATATAAAGCTACTCTTCTATTATTTGTTTTTTATATATGCTTACAATAAGCAACTATACAATTATACTTCTGATTCTCTTTACAACCACCTCTATTCTATCTATTGTTTTCATCTATTTTACAAAAAGATGATTTTTAGTTTATTTTTTATATGAATGCAGATTCATCATGTAAATCATATTTAACTCTTTTGAACAACTTCTGCTATATTGAGTTACTACTATTCAGTTGCATGCTATAACCTGATAAATTAATTTGACTTTTGCTTATATAACAGGTTTAATATATTTACCAAAAGATCACATTGCTTTTCTTTTTCGTTTCTACAATATAAATATTAAAGCGTACAAAATAAAATTAATAAGTTCATCAAATGAAAACTCGACTATTAAATAAGACAAAAAATAGCAAAAACCTATTAACAGAAAAATCATTGTTGTAAAAAAATTATAAGGAGGCGTAATTTAACATTTGAAAAATCTTAAGACTAAATTTAAATATAGATTTTGTAAAGAACTTGGTTAAAAATTGATAAATGTAAACGGGAAGATAAATGCGTAAAATCCAATGTTTTTTATTAATTGATTGTAATTCTATGCTAAACTTAAATAAGATAACTTAAAAATTTGGATATGGAAGCAGAGAAATAATAAAATACTGATCAATGTTGTAAAAGCTTCGTGTAAATTTAATAATCAATTTTAAGGATTTCACCAAAAAATTATGAATATTTTTTAGATCTTGAAAAGGTTCGAAAATATCATCAACACCATCACCGGAATGCGTAGTATAGATAATATTTTTAAGATAAAAATATGAAAAAGATTTGTTTTATTTCATAATATTTTATCTTATTTCTAAAAGTACATCTATAAAAATGATAATTTGAGACTAATATATATCTGACCTATATAAGTTCTTAATAAAATGCGTGACACTTATTTTTTACAACTTAAGATTGAAAATAGAGGATTTGTAACTAAAAATCAATTAAGAAGAAATAGATTTTAGATATTTAAGAGAAAATTCATGACCAAATTTGAAATAAATAATATATAATTATAAACTCAAATCTAGATAAATCAATATAAAGAAAGCATCTGAATTTATTAATTATTAATATTTCAGAGCTATTGTGCATGTATTATGGCTTATTAAATTAAATTACTTGTGCTATAGCAAATACAATGCACAGGAGGTGCCTATAATAAAAATTGATTAAAAGACGGTATGAATAAGAAAATGAAAAAAGACATTATACAAAATGGCAGTCATAACCTACTTTTTTTTGTATTATATATAAATTTTAATAACATGACTGTTTTAGTTTAAAAAAAGCAAAGATATAAAAGAAATATAAATACAATTAACCATATTCTGAATGCAGACGATCTTAAGCGATAATACAGTTTTAGTTAAAATGGATGAATAAATTAATTATTTTTTAATACAATTAAAGTAAAAATAAATGATGACAAGTTTTGCCAACAAACTTTTATACACAGAAAATATAATCACACTTTATAATACCGGTGTTACGAATATCTAAAAAAATAAAAATTGTCATATTAAAAGAAAATTATTTAAGAAAGCAATTATTAAATTATTTGTAAGAAAATAAAAATTTTACACATCTTAATTAAACGCCATAACTTTTATTTCGTTTTTGGTTTTAAATAAAATGCTATCTTTTTTGCAACTACTGCATTAGCTTGCTCAGTTATCACCCTATTAAATTTCTGTGTTTAATAACAATATTAGCAAAGTAGTGATAAAACATAAAGACACTTTAAATCAGATAGTTTAGAAGGCTATGCTTCCATGGTTTAAAAGTAAGAATAAATTTATATAACATCAAAATGCAAAATATAATATATGCTTCTTCGATTCTGGCAAATGCTAAACAAATACAAGAATGTTATATTAAAAAAGCAGTGATTTTTTAAGTCGAATAATTGTTTTAATTACATTATCCCAATGAAACAATACATATAGTAAATATCCCAATTATATTTTCGCAAAAGGAGAGGTAAACAAAATTTATTGTACAATTATTTGAATAAAAAAGAAGCTATGAAAAGTTAATATAGCTCAAATAAGATAGTAAATAATATAAATTTTTATATTAAGATAAAATATACGAATGATAATTTTCGTTTAAAAGCTGTATGCTCCTACATTCAGGATAGAATTTTTCCTGATTGAAAACTGATATTATATTAGCCGTACAGCAAATATAACTAACAATATATTATTTAATTACAGACAATCAAATTTTTATGAAAATGATCATTTAGAAGATACGTCAAATTTTTAAGGATATACATAATATTATTGGTGAATAAATATGACATAAAGAAATTAAGAAAATATGCTTTTATACGTTTCGGAATGCAATCGAAAACAAAAAAAACCTAAATTTTGATTTAACACAAGGATGAAAAGAAATATTATAAGCCAATAAATCGCATGTACATATTTATTTACAATCAATATTTAATTGAATTTCTTTTTATTTAAAAGGTTAGTGTTATGCTATTCTTTGTCTTTCTTTTCGGTGGCCTGCGGTTGACATCCAGTCACACTTGCTTCTCCAAATATTTTCACAGCATCTTCTATTCGATCTCTTACGTCTATGTCATCTTCAATGCTTCTTCTGTACTCAAGTGATATGGTTTCGAGTGTTTTCTTCAGTACCGTCGATTGGATGTATGCCTCTATCGTAGGGATTATATTTAATTTTTTAAGATAATTTCTGTGATACTTGGTTACCACACCATCCCATGTCATAACATAAAGTATTATTTTAGTTTTTGCTTTGTATAGCAAGCCTAATTCGTTCGCCAAAAGGTCGTATTTCCTCTTCTTCTCCGTTTCAACAATTTGGAGATTATCTTGGCTCGTTATACCAACTTCAACTAATATAATTTCATTCTCCTTCTTATCGTAAATAAATATATCTGGTCTATTATTTTTTATTAGGATATTAGTCCTTATCCTTGTGTCGATCCGAATTTCGGCTTTTTCATTTTCCATGACCTCCTGGACTAAATGAGATAATGTTTTTTAATCCGTCTTATTCGCAAGTAGAAGGTGAATACACCTAAGTACCTCATTATGTCTTCGGGTATAGTCATGGCCAAACATTCGATCACAAACTGTTGCCAAATATTCGATCGACTTTTTGGCTTTACCGCAATGCTGGCATTGTAAAGCATCGTCTCTCTAAAAAACGTTTCTATCTTTGATATAGCAATAAATTCCTTCAGCACGAAGATCAATATTCCTATATTTCATCCTTTTAATGGCCTATTATAAAAATTCAAATAAAACACATTTTTTAAAATAAGCAGAAAAATTTTGTATTAATGATAATTATATGCATTGTCATCATATATTATTAATTAATGCATTTCTATTCTATGTCGATATAAAAACTAAAAATAAATGTTACTATTAATTATTTCTTAAAAAAAATTGTTAAATCTTTTTGTTAACTTTCTTTACAATAAATTTCAAAATCCTTCATTTCATACAATTTTTTATTTCATTAAATTGTTTATTTATAACAGAAAGAAAAAAAATAATATTATTTTAGTCTTACTAAGAAATAATTTCTATTCGGAATATCTTTTATTTATTAAATTACTCAGCTTTTGCTTTTATATACTTTTCATGTCATAAATTATACACATTTATTTATTCCATATAGTCATAATGTATGCTGCCACAAAAAGTTTAATTTGTTCCAAGAATACTCTTATTAGATCCATTATTCTATCAAATGCAAGTCTATCCCCACTTTTTCAGTACTCTCTTTTATCCATATAATCAGCTGCTGAGTGAAATTCTTTAAATATCCCTTTTTCTTATACTTTATATACATCTTTCTTTCACTGAATATAACGTGTTACCATACCTACAACCTATAACAGCAAATAACTGCTATTTTTATTATTACCTCTTGTAAATAAAAGACCAGTCTAATTTCAATTTTAGGCTTCGCTTACAGCCAAATGCTTAAATATCTTTATACAACGTACGAAGTGTGAGACAGTATTGAATTTAATTTGTATGCTTCTGATATATATTCTTTATAACGTTCATTCTATTTAGATAGAATTTTTTATAAAAATTTTAATTTAAAATGTTGGCATCATGGCTCACTACTATATAAACAGTAGTGATTCCTATCAGCCTTTGCTATACTCCTCAAATGGCAAAAGAAGTTATGAAACTCTTTTATGGCTTGGGAGATTGCTTTTTGATGGGGTAAAATTTATTTTTATTTTTATTACATTTTCAAAATCTTTAATATTAAATTTATTGATAAAACAAATATTTAAAATATAGAATATGATGAATGTTATCATTAATTTTTATGTTTATATATTTTAAATTTAATTATATGCTGTAAAATAATAATATAAGAAATAACTACAAATTAAACATAAGTTTATAAATAACATAATATAACCAATAGAATAAAAATCTACAGTCGTTGCAATAAGATATTTGTTAAACACAGTGTAACCCATAGTTCTCAAATACAAGATAATTTAAAATTGAATAATGCGATAAAGAAAAACTGTTTCAAATAAAATATGTTTCTCTAGTAGGTAAGTCTATGTTTGATGTCATCCAATTATCAAATTTTTATACAATATTTTATTAAAATTGAACAATAGATTATAGTTTATATTCACAAAAAATTAGATATTAAATAAATTACATCGCCATGTGACTTAATATTACACTATTCTTTTTCGAAATATTTTCTTGATATAGTGTTCTACAACGCGATGGTAAAGCTTATTAAATTGCCCTTTAGCAGACACTAATATTAAAAACAATGGTGCTAAACATTTAATTAGCATTTAATAATAGTTTGGACTGGGAGTATAAACCGTATATTTATTTGGTTTTATCCTTAAGAATCGTTTTCATTAAATATATTTAACCGATCGTTTTTACTTCTATTAAATTATCTTTCTTTATCTATAATTCATTCGCAATATTAAAGGGAGATAAATTGCAAAATTAGTTTCAATGCTTAAGATTGAGTATACGCCTTAATTCTATAAAATATTTTTAGTTCTTTATAAGATGTCTTATTATTATGTAATCCCACGTCACAAAGTATATGATTATGATTTGGTTTTATATATATGTATTTCAATCCCATTAGCTAATATATTATATTTTTACTAATTCCGGTTCATCTTGTTATAAATAATTATATTTTGTTATTGTAGCTTCAATAAAATATTTCGTTGTTTTTTATATAAATTATTTTGGCGTATAAACTAAGCTTTTATCTGTTATAATTTGAGTATCAACTTTATTTAGCAATTCGTTTTCCATTATAATAGAATAAAAAAAATAATTTTCAAGTGAAATAATTTTAACTGGTCAAACTAATATTTAAATTCTCGAAACGTATAAAATGAGATAAATGGTCTTAGGGACAGATTTCGGTTATTATATCACATATAAACTATTACAATACCTTATATAATGATATGGGATGGCATGACGATAAATGATATTTGATCGAACTAGATATTAATTTTTTTATCACAGCACATATCAAGTTATCATTTTATAGAAAAAATTTGTGAAAACTATTTTAGTGTCAAAAGAAGTATGGATGATAAGATTTTAATGATAAATCGAGGAACTAATACAAAGATAAGAAAACGCAAATAATAAATTTTTGATGAAGATGAATCTAATAGAAATAGATTAATTCTATAAACATTTTTAATAAATTAGACTTCTTTAACAAATAAATTAAACCGTCAATTATTATGTGAAACGAAATAAATTTATAATGCTATAAAACACCTTTGAAATTTATTTAATAAGTTTTAATGTTTATTTTTTTAAAAATCATTATTATATATCAAATTAATGAATCTTTTAAATATTGATATATAATAATGATTTATATGACTTACAATTAAGTTTTATTTATGTTTTAATTTTATGATACATTTTCTTGTCTCATCTTTTCGATAATACGAACAGATTGCGCCTATAATAATTGCCACTATCAAATAAAACCAAAAAATTTTAATATGCATTGGAAATATAAACGTATACTGGCCATCATTGTATTTAATGGAGAGCATCACCTCAAAAAATATTATAGAAGCACATATAAACCCCATTTGATTCATAGAAACCATATGGTTTTCATAAATATTAAGAAATATTTCTTTTACCGAAAAAAATCCCATAAATCCATACAATAATAATCTTGCAATTATCAATGGATGGTCTGGTGGAACCCATAATTCTGCTTTCAGATAGAATATGTTTAATTCAGCTATCATAGTTACAGATGAAAGCAAAGTTATCGTTATGTAATTCCATAAAAAATTTTTACGAATAAAATCCTTTACATTCGAACCTTTGTGATTATTTATTAAACTTACTCTTCTGTGTACACATATCTTATATCTATCTATGGCTCTTTGATACATATCATTGCCTTGATATCCAACCAATCTTATATTTCTTCTCCAATTAAATAATTTCATATTAAAATATTTACACACTGAAATTCCCATCCAAATACCAACCGAATTACAAATCAGAACATCAAGAACCCAATGATCCCACCAACATTCCGAAAAATTCGGATGATGATGCACTAGTGTATATTCCATAATTTCAAAAAGAATACTGATAAGCCAACAGAAAAAATAATCTCTAAATATGAGTGCCTTAGCAAAAAAACCAAATAAATGTGCTAATATATAATAATCCATCTGATTATATAAATTACGATAATTCACCTTACAATCCATGGCATAATCTTTCTCTAATAGAGGCTCACCGAGTTTTGAATCAATGTTTTTTAGCCATATTCGTGTATAATCCTTTTCTTGTAATAAAAAGAACAATAGTGTAAATAGATAAAATAATCCAAATATTTTTGTAGTTTTAAAGAGTAGCTGATTTAAGTTTTTAATGGCTAGCGAACTTTTAATTATAAATAAACTTATTGTAATGAATAAAGCTATAAATATCCAAATTAATTTTAAATCAGTGTTAATTTTAAAAAAAGAATATAAATCTGATAAAAAGGAATTGAATATAAAAGTCATACTTGAAAAATATAAGTCTCATTTATATTAATATATGTTACTTTTGTTTCGTAAAGTAATGAATATTAATGTTTTAAATAAAATTTGTTTCCAATAGTTTTAATTTTTGTATTTAATTTCTATTGTAAATAAGTTTAGGGATGGTGATATATGATATTATTAGATATCGTTGTTCTTAAAAGTATTTTTTTTTATTTTTTTAATAAGCCCATTATATTCGCTTTATTAAAATAAATATAGGATTCTATTGTTAAATGACCTTAAATAAGTCAATTAGAATGGAAACATAGGCTATAAATTTAGCTAGATCTAATAGCCAGTAAATAAAAAACAACAGTTAATTAATATAGTAATTTGCATATATAATAAGATATAGATAGTGATAAGTAAAAATAAACAATTACATATTTTATTATAGAAAAAAATTTTATGTCTATAATTCAATAGTCTTTGAATATTATTATGCAATGGCGTGATAAGATCGGAGCTTAGTCAAGGCTCTATTTGCAAAAGCTGGCAAATTAAATAAGTAGTAAATTTGTGCGATAGCACTAATATTGAGTGAGGGATAGCTATATATGAAGTATTTCAAAGAAAATTAATATTATTGTAGCGTTTAATTTATTATAAAGAAATGTCCATTTATATAATAGGTCCAAAATGATCGATTTCCAATAATAAGAAAAGTGTATTAAAATGTAGAAATTAATAATAAATAAAAGCTGTTTCAAATAAAAAAATTATAGAAATTATTAGAAAAACACAAAGTTCGTTAAAGAATTATTTATTTTATCAGTTACACGTATTTTTTAATTTAATTATCAAGCATCATTACTACTCAAAATACGCTATTATTTATTAAAAATGCTTCATTTACTTCTTGGCAAATTAAACATATATGTAACCTTGATTTTCTTTGTTAAAAATAACATTCATATTATTGATGTGTATCACCTCATTATCAGACACTTTAAAACCTATCATCCGAGTTATATGTTATTAATAAAATATAACTCAAGTGTATACACGCTTTGTTGTTTTAAATTTTTACTATACAAAGTATATTGATATATGCTAAGATTTGGCATGTTTTTATCACTTTTATTTACCTGGTATTTATGATTATTAATATAAATGATAACAGCAGACATTAAACTTTTAGAATGACTTTTCTATGGGTGATCATCTGAAATATAAACTATATATTTTAAAACTTTATGAAAAATGTTATTAAAGATAAAATTTAAAAAAGGATCATATAATAAACATTTATACAACAATAAACAGTTATTTGTATTGCTAATATTTTTTATTTTGTCAGAAGTCTTAAACAATGGTTAATACTTTTTATAAAAAATTTTCAACTGTATTCAGTGGTTTTTAAATTTTCGTGCAGTAACTTAATTCGTTTATTGTTTTTTATGATTTGATGATCATCTTTTTAATTTGTGTTTATTTTTAAATTTTATGCTTGTTATACAAGTTATAAGTGGATACAATTGCAGTATTTGCTGTTTATTTTATTTAGTGATTTTTTTCGTGTATAAAATATATAATTTAGTTCATCAAGCACGTTAGCACACTTCTCTAAACCTTTCTACTTACATATTTGATTAAATAAAATATTCTTAAGATATAAATACTAGAATATACGTGACAAATTTTTAAAAGTTATCACAGTTCATAGTGAATTGTGTTTTATTTAAGATAACAAATGATGATTTGAAAAGATAGAAATAATTTATTTAATTTATTATTAAATAATTTTCAATAAATCACAATGACTCATAATTAATGTTAATAGTTCTATAAATTTGCAAAACCTTGGTTTTATATGTTTATAAATAATGTTATACATTTCTTCATATCGTTTCATCATAAAAACATAAGTTGGTGGTATAATTTTATCAAAATAGAATAAATTTATCATCAAAAAGTTAGTTGTTTTTTAATGTAACGGATTATTTAGAATTTTTATTCTTTCATTGTAAATTATTATAATACGCTTATTAAAAGATAAATTGTCATATTCGTAAAATATATTGTTATTAAATACAAATTTAAATATATGAAGCATTTTCAAAGATTTATTAAAGACATAAGTAATTATTTTTTAATCATCTATTCTATCTTTACATACAATTTCAAATAGTGCATTACTGATGTAGTTTCAATTATCATATTGAAGTTAAATCGCGCAACTCATGTCTTATCCTCTTCTAATAATAATTTTTACATTCTAATATATACTATATTCTTATTAATTTTTATAACCTATTGCAATCTCAACGAAGATATCTCCAATAACTGTAATCATTAGGAGTCATTTATGAATTATATATAATTTCTATAAATCTTCCTTTTTTGTTAAAATTTTAAATTTTATAATTTCGAAATTACTGCTCACTTTAATACAGGAGTTTTTTAAGTTTTTAGACTGCTTACAAAAACCACTATGGTTTAGCTGTATAAAATCGAGTTTAATAACAATTCTAATAAGGTATACAAGCCCTTCAAAAACTTCTGATTTTAATAATATGTTTTTCCTATTTTATATACATTTGAGAGTATACAGTCGCCAAAAATGCCCGACAGTGGTTCTAATATATTAATTTGATCTTATAATTTTATATAATAATTCTTTTTTTGATATACAGTAGTTTATTATGATACATTCATCACCATTTTAATATGTTTTTAAGATGATAGATAAAAAAAAGAATATTTTTAACCGATATTTTAAAAGTTCGTATCAAAAATTTAAAAATTTTTTCGCATAATCGGATAAAAAAAGAAATAATTGTATGATATCATATTTGTCAAACAAGTATCATGAACCATAATAATAGTATAATTTAAATATATAAAAATAAAATAATATTAATTATTAATATAAAAAATGCGATGGTAACAATTATATTCATTCTTCGAAGGCTTTTATATCCTTCTCAATTTTATATTTTAATAGATATAAAATGATAAAGCTATAGATAAAATAATATGTATATGTATAAAATACTAAATCTGAAACAATATTTATATTAGAATGATTATAAATGATTCAATATAGATATAAATATATAGTAAAATGTAATTTTATTTAATAATATAAAAGATTAATAAAATATGGAATAATTTATAATAGAAATAATACAAGATAGCAGCCATATATAAAGCAAATTATTGTATAATTAGGAAATAAATATAAATTAAGTTGAAATAATAGAAATTTTTGTTATTACTGATATTATTTTATACAAGAAAAAGCTAATAGAAGTTCAAAAATGGGGGATAGTTTATAAATTCAATATAATAAAAACGAAAATAATTTCTTTTTAATTTTTTATTATACAATCAGAATTTATTAAAATAAATTTTGTTTTATAATATTAATTTTAAACAAAAATATTAAACAATAAAATTATATAAATATAATCCAATATTCATATAGAAGCAAACGCAAATAGATGCATACCGTAAGTCAGAGTAAAGAAAAGCAAAATATAACACAATACTTATCACCTTATTCAAATTTATAATAAAATAATTTATTAGAATCATTTTAAAAATCAGAAGTCACCCCTTAAATGAAGCAATCATCAGCCATTACTATAGATAAACTGATCATAGATGGCCAATCTCTCCAGCAATTAAAAGAAGACGAGCTGACCTGGTCTAAGATAAACACTTTATTTGAGAATCTTACTCATCATCTTTCTTCAGATGAGGATAATATAAAAACAATAAATAGTCTTCACAAACTGATAGTTCGATCTATGCTGAGTGATCGTTCGCGTCTGAGCGGAACTGCTTTGAGTCTGCTTAAAAAGATAATACAAAACTTAGATAAAAAATTTACATTTTCGGATTTATTTATTGATCCGCTTGTGCGTCTGTGTGGGAAGTCCAACCGCGTGTTCAGTATGCGGAGTGAGGCCGTATTACTAGAGATGGCAAAATTTATTCCATGCCAGAAATATATTGCACTTTTAAAGAAAGAAGGGAGTGCTGTGTCTCGTAACATTCGTTTATGCGTCTATAAAGGAGCTGAAATATTTTTTATGCAAAATCAGGATATAATTCAAAAAAAACCGGAACAGCTGAAAACATTCAGAGATCTGATAGCCAAGGGAACAAGCGATGCACATTTGGATGCTAGAACTGTATGCAAGCGATTGTTAATACAAATCGATGGTAAACCTAGTGAAGAGAGTGTTCTAACACAAGTCATTGCCCCTACTAAGTTTCCCCGGAGCATTTTAACAGCCACAGAGACTAGCAATCAAGAGAAGATAAAAAAAACAACTTCTTCATGCGATTATAAGCCGCCATTATTAACTAAGAAGAGAGAAATAACACTAAGCACGGAAACAGAAAAAAAAGAGATGGAGGAGAAAGTAGTGAAAAATGCAGAAGAATTAAAAAGAGAAATCGATTCAAGATTTAACTATGACAAGAAATTTAATTTTTTAAGGCATTCTCCGCTGGCAAAGCAATTAAAATTTAATAAAACGCCAATTAAAAAAATGGATTTAAAAGTAAAAAAGCCTGAAGAAGAAGAAAAAAAGAAGCAAGAGGAAAGGAAACAAAATACGTTATCGCATGATGATCTCACACCATTAAAGCTCGGTAAATATTTGAATGATTATAAGAAAGAAACAAAATATCCTTTTAACATTAATTTATTATTGAATGATAAAAAGAGACAAAATAAAGAAGCGGAAAAAAGAGTAGAAGAGAAGAAGATAGAAGATGAAAAAAGATTAGAAGAGAAGAAAATAGAAGAAGAAACAAGAATCGAAGAAGAAGAAAAGAAAATAGAAGAAGAAGAGAAGAAAATAGAAGAAGAAACAAGAATAGAAATAGAAGGAGAAACAAGAATGGAAGAAGAGAAGAAAATAGAAGAAGAAGAAAAGAAAATAGAAGAAGAAGAAAAAAATAATAATGAAATTGAAAGTATTATTAATGATGAGATATGTGATTCTTTTATTAATGAAGATATAATAAGAAAAGAATCAATAGAAGACGTTTTTGATGGGAAAGGAATAATGGAAAATAAACCTAAAGAAGAAATAATAATTTTAGAAGATAAAAATTATTTAAATGAGAAAGATTTAATTGCCAATGATAAATTATCGAATCCAATAAATAATCCTGGAGAGATTTCGTTTTCAAGAGAATTATCTCAAATATTTAATGACTATGTTTCAGAGGACCAGGAATTAACATATTTTGAAACAAGCATCGGAGAGATTTCTTCCAGATTGGATGAATGCTCAATCAGCCAAATAAAAGATATGCCTGAACTAATGCAGGGGACTCCTATGATATATCCTGAAACATTGAATTTGGATACAAATGATGGTTCTGTTTGTGTAGAAGATTTTACTATGATAGATGATGTGATATCTGTAAACAAGAAAGTATTTTCTAAGCAAAATAGAAAGGAATGAATATAATTAATAAGAATAATCAAATTATAAATAAAATAAAATTTATTTAAATAATCAAATATAATTTTAATTATCAAACAATGAGAAGATGTTTTAAATAAAAGTGAATATATATTCATGATAAGAAGATGAATGAAATAGTAAATTATATAAGATATTTTCCATTTATTTAAGGGTTAATGCTATGTATTATTCTTTATCTTTCTTTTCGATGGCCTGCGGTTGGCATCCAGTGGCACTTGCTTCTCCGAATCTTTTCACAGCATCTTCTACTCGGTCTCTTAC